>SCDS01001244.1:0-13232 GCA_004149465.1 Drosophila nigromelanica | reverse complement strand
TGTCACGCGCAGTCAAAGGGAGTGAGGGGACGGAAAGTAACGGTCAACAGAGCTGCTGTCCTGCTGTGTACAGAGGCCTATCAATGTCCTCCAATCCGAAACAACAACAACTTACAATTGACTTTGGCCAGCAATGCAGTCATGTGTGATTCTGTGTGTGTGTGCGTGTGTGTGTGCACTGGTGTGTCTTGGGCGCATGCCAACACACAAAACATGCCATAAATCCACAGGCAGCATATAATTAATAAGGATTAATTGTGCACCAGAACTTGCGACGACGCTGCTTTAGTCAAAATTTAATTAATTAATAGCACAACTTTAGGCGGCATGCAGTGCACCAGATGCTTGTGTGTGTGTATGTGTGTGTCTGTGATTCTCTGTGTGTGCGAATTGTAAATTAAATGCACATATACAAGCTGTAGATTTTTGGTCAATCGATAAAGTGACTTGAAAATTTCCGCTAATTAATTTACATAATTCAAACGTAACATATTTGTACTAATGTAACGTAATTACTAATTATAAATTGTGTATACAAGGTGAATATTTAATATACTTTATTTTATAGTTGACAATAAAATGAATCGTTCTTTAATCATTTCATTAAATAAATTAGATTTTCTTTATTTATTTCATATAAAGCAGCTTTCATCAACTTAATCAATCTTTAATCTCTAATATAAATATTTGAATTCTGAAGCATTTAGACATTATTTATAAAAATAAGTAATAAATTTGAATATTACGTATACGTAATAATAAATATGTGAAAATAGATTAAATTTTAATATTCAAATTTAATCAATTAATTTAATTTATATAGAAACATTAAGCCAAATCAGGACACAGCGAAACTACACCAAAAATTTGGCACCGTTAAAGTTTTGCGTTCTTCAAGTAATTCGCGTAATTCGCTTTAGGGCCCAAAAAAGTTTTTCATTAGCTGTGTTCTGCCCTTAAGTTTTTTATCAGCTCTTTTACAGTTTTTCTACTTAGGCCGCGCATTAATTCTACCACTTCTTTTGCACCTTTTGCAGGTGCCAAAGAAGGCCAACACTAAAGTAGAGCTCGGCAATTAATGCAAAGCTCCCGCTGGCACACTGCAAAGGCATTTGAGAATTGTTGGCCATTTGACGGTGACTGTTAAGGAGTCGGCTAGATCGGCTAGAGAATGTTAGGAGTCGTTGGATGCCAAAACGAGTAGATTGCTTTTAATTAGCAAGAGTATTTTATTTCGCAGTCGTAATGCCAAATTTACACCAATTCGAAAAAGACTTATAAGACTTTAAAAAAAAAACCAAATTAAGCAATTAATTTAATAATAAAAATGCAACGTTTTTAGTGTAACACATTCACTGTTTTTGAATCTTAAGTCTATTTTTGTTATAACATAATTTAAGTACATTTCATATTTAAATGTTTTTTTAGATAATAATTAGTTACAAATTATAAATAAAACGTATGTTTTTTATTTTGAATTTAATGATTAGCAGTGATAAATTTTAAGCAATTACAACAAAGGCAACTCTTTTCCGTTGTTTCAATTTGTAAATAAATATAATTATTGTTATGTAAATGAACTGTTTACAACTATTAAAACTTTTCTTTATAAGCTTATAAGTCTTATTTATTTTGAATTATAAAACATAACTAACAAAGTGAAAATTTACTTACATCAAATTTTCATTAATTATATTCTGTGTTTTAATTAATTTTATTATTTTCATATACCAACTTGAAAAAAAGGAACTCGTTTAAATTTCAGTTGTATAAAAAGGCTTTAATCTGTATTTTGCTATGAATGAAAATGCAATTTTTAAAAGCTTTACAATTCGGTTTTAATTCGTTATTAATTCTATAGTTTGAGTTGTGTAAAAAGAAAATTACAAAATAATCAATACAAACTATTTAAAAATGAAAACTTACGAAAATTGTTCTATTACCCAGAAAAATATTTAAATTTGCATTCTATTTATTGTTGTTTGCGCACCATCTAAAACAATAATGCATTATTTATGATATTTATTTTAAATGCAGAGCTGATTAATTTCCCAATGTATTTTCAGCTGACCAAACACTTTGAAATGAATGTCTGAAATTTGAATTTAAATGCAGGCTTAAATTTTGTGGTTTATCTGGGTTCTATAAAATATTATGTCTATCCATTAAAAAAAATGTATATGAAATGGATAGTAAATATTATCTACTTACATGGTTGATACCACGGACTCATCCATATATATACAATACTTACAAGATATACGCAATAGTTTATACACACTAACACACACATTCGCACACACAAACAATAAATTTTGAGGGCAAAAGCAATTTGGTATTTATCTGTGTGTTTTCATACTTTATGCTTGAATGATTTTTCATTTCCTGTTTCTTGGAATTTTTATTATTGTTCTGTATCAACAATAAACAACTACAACACAACAACATTTCAAAGCAATAACAACTGGAGAACATTTTCCTTTTCTTGATATATATATATACATACTTATATATATATATATATTTTTTTTGCACTCAATTTCTCTTATTTTCGACATTTTGCATGGCCGCAAAACAGTTTTATGCTCTCAACTGCGCTCTCTCTCCTACTCGATATCTCCATCTCACTCTAACGCTTGCTGACTTTATATTTGTTTGGCGCGTAAACAAATTTCGCCTGTGCCATCCTTGTGGGTCGTCCTGCTCTCTGATAATTCGTTTTTGACGCGCTTCGTCCCGATGATGTCATCAAATCAAAACAAAAACCATTTAAATTTCCTCAAACAAACCGTCCATTTCCCACCCACCCCTCGCCGCAACGGATTCCACCAACCACCAACCCAATTCATTGGCATCCCAAGCGACGCGTCACGTCGTTTCTCTCAGTGTAATTTGCATAATATTTAAATTTTGCATACTTATTGGCGCATAATTAGGCAATTTCACATAGGGTGTCAACTGCGAAAGCGATTTGTTGTTTGTTTTTCGCCGAAAAAATTTTAATTGCAATTTTGTTTTAGCCCAAAATATTTGTTTAAAGCTTTTCGCACTGAAAGTCCTTTAGCTATGTAGAGGCGTTGAGTAAACCAAAAATAGTGAAATAGGTAATTTTTGTTTAAGCGATATAAACACAGTTTTATTCATTCATTCATTCATTCATTCATTCTGATAGATAGAAAACCGAAACGAGCAGAGATAAAACTTATTGTGAATTCGATCTACAAATTTTTGTTTTAATATTTAAATGTGTTCCGCTTCGATTTATTTATGATTAAATATATTATTATAAATATTAAATAAGAATACTAATAATCATAAGCAAAAAGATTCTGTTAAAAATTCTATAATATAATAATATAAATAAATCTGGGTAACGAATTCGTTAATCTAGTTTTTCTAATCCCAGTGTTCATATGAACGAACACAGTCAGATGATGTAGATGATCTACAGATGATCGGCTAGAGAATGTAAAAAAAGGGGGGAAAAAATGTTTTTAAATTTCTGTAGGTAAGGTACTTGAAAAGAAAGTATGGGTATAGAAATGTTAGCTGAAAGAACAAAACTATTTGCAGTCCTTAGAATGAAATAGAATAAATAATGAGAATAATATCTCATATATTCCGTAAGGTGGATATATTTCTTTCTTACCTGATCAATTGAAGTCTATTGGTTTTTGTCTTCAATCAGCAATCAAAGCAGCGCGTTTTGAATGGACTTTAATAACCCATATCAAGATAACCGGCGTGCTGCTAAGCGTTGCCTTGTCAGCGTTTATGCTCTATTCATCTGCGCTTTTATCCCGTAGTCCGCTTTTTACCTTTTCTTCCCTTCGGATTTTTTTTCTATTTTTTAGCCAATGGTTACAGCGGTAAAGAGCCAAATCGGTACACACGTGCATTTTTAATAGACTGTGCGACCAATACTCTATAGAAATACGCACACACACACACACCCATACACACACACACACCTTTGCACACCTATTGAACATTTTCGCTGGTTACCACACAATGTTTGTCTAAGATTCACGTTTTACCCACAGCGCGCAGGCAACTCAGAACACCCCAGCTGCCGCAACTCTTGTGGCCGATTTTTTCTTTTTTATACCCTATACCAGTTTAAATTCCGCAGAAGTTGGTATTTTGCAATTGTGCAAGTGATGTAACAGGCCGACCCATTAAATATATGTACATATGTGTTAAAAGAGACTTAAAATGAAATATGAGTTCTCGTAAGTCATACGAATTTGAATGAGGTCACGTTATCGATAACTCCCTTGCTGCCAGAAACCGATATATTCTGATTTGCAACCTTTGCTGTAGGGCACATTTTTAAGAATTAACTAGTGTCAATTAATATAAATTATGGAATTATATAGAGATGCATGTGATTAACGACACGATTTTCTAATCCAATATGAAAAATCAATGCTAGTTTTGGATTGACATTACTAATATTAACTAAACATACACTTCATAGGGTATCTCCAATCGCACACTGGAGCACACATACTTCAACTGTTTTTTTTTTAGCGCAAAAGTGGGCGTAACACACACTCGCAACAAGGGCCGGATATTGGCTTCATACACCGCCAACCAATTTTAAATTGCCAATATTGATTTATACGCCACACGCGTTGCCACATGGGGCATCCACTTGGAGGCCAAGCATGGGGCGACTCTCGAGCATTGTTAAGTTGCAATTTTGCAGGTGGCACGTTGCATTTGCAGTAAGTAAATGGGCAATGGGATTTCGCAGTTAACGCCTGGGAAATTTATTGAAAAACACGCGCTGCCTTAACAAGTTTATGTGGCCAGTTGTAGGCCATGTGAAAAATACGGCAATACGAATAATTCGACTGTTCGGCGGATAATGTATCTGAGGACTCTTTATTACATTACTTAGCATTCAAAAGCAAGAGGGAGTGAGAGACAAATAGATAGAGAGAGAAAGAGAGAGAGAGAGAGAGAAAGCGCCCAACATTTGGCATCTCTTTTAAATTTCGACTTTTCCATTTCCAATTGCCAAGTTTTACTGTGCTTGTGATTTCCCAAATCCCATTTAAGTATTCCCTTTATGGGACCACAACGCATTGCCACAGTTCAACAAACTCTTTTGCATAATTCATGCAAAAACTCCATCACTCGTCTCCAATTTCCAACCAGCCGCCTACCCCTCCACCTATCATCCCTCTTCCTTTTTCTTATCTTTTGCAACATCTTATGTGCGGCAATGTGCAGAGAGCATTGGAATCCGCATGTGCTTTAAGTGCTGATTACATATATGCAGACTGTATAAATATTATCTTAGCAGCTTCTGATATGCTCAGGACCCAAAAGAATATTAACTCAAAATATTTAAGACAAGCTTTAAATCAAAGCTAAGGCTACTATCAAAGCATAATAAAACAACATTTTTTTTAATCTCAATAATATAATATTTAGGTGTAGAATTGATTAAAAATTGAAAATCTGTTTAGTTTTAACAAGGAACTTGAGAATTATTACATTTTACAGAATTAACTATCCCAGGAAATATTTTAAGATCACTTTTTTTTTAGAAAAATTATAAAGACTAAGTTAAATAAGATTTATATATAGATTTATTTTAAAAGCTCCAATTAGACAAAGTGTTGGCAGCTTAAAAAATATTTAGATGAAGACAAACTCAAAGTGACCAAAGTGATGAATGTAAAAAGTCAGTTAAGGAAGTGAACAATCATAAACAATTGAAACTTAAAGATATCAATATGTGGATTAATATGAATATAATATTATAATAAATATCAAAAGGGAGAACAAACCAATCCAAATACTAAATTATAAAATAAAAAACACAAAAATTGAAAAAGCAAATCAACTTAGAAAACTTATCAGCTAAAAATGGTTAAACACTGAATTTTATCTTAAATTTCGCGACGTAAATCCAATGTGTGGCATATTTTGCCAGCTTCGTTTACTTGTTGCATGAATTTGTATATTAATGCATGCCTCATGGCTCAATTTGATTTATATAAAAATGTACACGGTTTTGCAGCCCTTAGGAAACCCAAAAAAGAAAAACAAAACCGACGGTGGACCGACCGAAACGAGAAAAATGTGGCAAAAATAAATTTTCCATTAAATTTAATTTGCATGGTTTTAGGCATCAAAGTTCAGGCTGGCAACAGTAAACGCTTTGGGTTAAATTTCATTATGCGTGAAATACTGTTTAGTTATTTTATTTCAATACCCTTGCAAAGGGTATTATAATTTAGACATAAAAATTGTAACGCACTGAAAGCGACGACTTCGAATCTAGTAAATATATATCCTCATGATTAATCTAGTCTTTTTAGAGCCATGCCAACTAATCTCTGAGTTTGAAAGCTGTTCTCATTAAGCAATAAACTTACATGTAATATAGCTTTAATAGACAGAATTCTTGAAAATAATTTTTTTAAGGATACCCTTTTATCTGTCTATATTCTTATTATAAATATATTCTATGCTAAGTTAACTTTGAAAATTATAGTTAATTTTTTTTACGTGTCTGAAAGGGCATTTCAACTTCTTTAGCCTGAGGATAATTGTTTTTCTTTATTTATTTTTGTTTTTTTTTCGTGATCTTTAATAACAATGAACAGCAACAGAAAACGTTATGAAAATGCCTAATTCAAACTGTGGATTGTTAAATATTTGAATGCCGGAAACTTTCTTTCTTTAAGCCGGCTGCAATTGAAGCAAACCAACTCAAAGAGCCAGGCCATATTATTGCATTTGGATTGTCATGGTAATGCCAAAGGACACTCGCAGCGAGTAGTCAGCTAGTGTTGCGGCAACAAGGACCTGTCTGCCAACTGAATATTGTCTTTGGATGGACCTGGACTTAACATTTTGCTACCCCGAAACCCCCTCGCCGGCTAGCCACTATTTTCTCCACTTTTATTGTTATGGCGCTTGCATCATTATTTCAGTTGGCGCCTTGGCTCGAGCACTGAAGGACTGTAACCTCAGCTACCTCGACTGCCCCCTGCCCTATCGCTGCGCATCGATCCTGCCGCCGCACCGCATTCCATTTGTGTCGCGGCGACCACTGCGGCGGTGTCGTTTTGCATTGTTCTGGGTC
Source organism: Drosophila nigromelanica (assembly GCA_004149465.1). Lineage (NCBI taxonomy): Eukaryota > Metazoa > Arthropoda > Insecta > Diptera > Drosophilidae > Drosophila > Drosophila nigromelanica. The sequence continues at coordinate 6,124 of SCDS01001244.1, read as the reverse complement.
CTGGGGAAACGCTTCAGCTTGAATGGAGCATCGTCCTTGTGCTGTTATTGTAGATAAAGATAAATAGTCTCAGATAACGTTCAGTTATTTGCAAACAAATACAATTGCGGTTCATTGATGGTGGTTTCATTTCGCTCCTCGCCCCAAAGGAGACCGCACCACCACCACCAGCACCACTCTATTTGCCCATTATTTTGTGGTTGATGATGTTCCCGGTTTTCCTTTTTTTTTTATCACTTGAGGTGAATAGTCGTATAGCAAACAGCAAATGACAGCGTGCTATTTACTTTAATGCGTTTCTAGCACTGGTTATACAAGATTATAAAATATAAAAAAAAAACAAAAAAAAGCCAATTGTTTCCAATATATTTTTGAAAAAATGTTTTAAATACGAATAAGATTTAAATACACATTCGTTGTAGAAGGGATTCTTGGCAAGTATGGATTCACGATTTAATTTAATTTTGTCAGGATTTTTTACAGAAATTCCGACCGTCTCAGAACTACTTTTAAAATTACATTGTACACTAATTAATTGTTTAATTAAATAAAGAGAGATTTTTTCAAAAAAAAAAATATCTAAAAATTTAGAGGTGAAGCTCTTATCAAAACGGTAAATTCTAAATTGAATATCCTTCGTCACAAGATTTAAAAATTTTAAGGGCTTTCATTACTTAACTGTTACCTCATGTAGATATTCTTGTATTTCATTTATAAGTTCCGCAAAGCTATGTATATATTATTTTGTTCCACTTTCCTTTCATAAAAGAACATTTTCAATTTGAATTTCTGGTACCATCCACACATTCCCCTTAAAGATTTTATCGATTGACTATATCTGTTTAGCTATATAATACTTTCTCCAACCACATATTGCCAGTCATATATCTTGTCGATAAGCCTTTGGTCACGTGCCCATAAAGTATAACGTGTGGCACCTTTGGCGCGCCCTATCGGGGGCATCTAAATTAGTATAGCTGGCTTTTGCAAAACGGGGCAATTTAAATAAGGGGAGGAGGGGCGGGCGCTCAGGCTCAGGACTTTGCCACACGTCAAGCCGCCATAATCTTTGGCTTTGAGCAAAAGTAAAAGTTGCGCGCCAGCGTCTTGACTTACTTTCAACTTTCACTTGGTTTATGGGTGTGTGTGAGTGTGTGTGTGTGAAAAGTTTAACAACTTTTTGTGTTTTACGTGCATTTGCCGATTTGCCTATGTGAATGTCGATGTCGCGGTCTCCATCGATGTGAATGTGTGTGTGAGTGTGTGTGTTTCCATGACGTTTTTCTTAGGTCGTGCGCCAAAAAAGTATGTTAAGCACTTTGCGCCCAGTTTTCTTCAGTTTTCCGGTCGCACTTTTGGCCCAGTCGTATCTGGTCTCCGATTTATACGTGCATGTAATATGTGTAATTTATGACTGACAGGATGTGTGCGTTTAAATTATGTGCAAAATGCTACCGAAAGCTGCCCCAGCTTTTGGGGCTAAAAACTTTTTGCCTCAAGTTTACCAAACAGAACCGAATTGCTCACCAAGATACATACCACACTCGGGTGTCACAATCGCCAGATAGTCACGTCTGATTTAGTGCATGATAAATATACATATATATATATTTATGTATGAATATGTATACATATACAGATTTCTTAAAAGATAGAGTTTGGCACATTTATTTGGGTGGCAACAGGTTTTCTTGGATTTGTATAGCGGGCAAAAAGAATTCATTTTCTTTCTTTCTTAGCATCTTTAATAATTTTTTTTTAAAAATATTATAGCTTCTGGACTATTTATTACCCATCATTTATTTTATACATATACTGCTGCGGTTTTTATAAGCTTTAAGAAACACTTATTAGAGCCACATTTGTTTCTATTTGGTGTCATTAAAATAAGTTATTTTTTTCAGTTTTATGATTAATTAAAGTGCCAACAACATTCCAAAACAATATTCCCGTTGAGTTCAAATTTGCATTTATTAATCTACGTTTGATGCTTTAAGCAGCTTTAAGCTCTGTCAACGATCACTTCTTTTTTTTGCTTGTGCAAATGCGATTTGCACTCGTAACTGAATCAATGCCCACGCATTTGTGCAGTTTGCTTGTGATTTTGGTTCAGCCCGCCCGTTGCCAGGTCTTGGTCATCTGCATGATGAATTTGGTCAAAATGAGTTTTCATTTCCAATTACTTTACAATTTTGCTTTTGTGTGATGCCTTGTCCCGAAACGGGATGGAGGCGTACTTATTGGAGGCATCTCTTTACACTAGCCCTCTTTCTCTCTCTCTCTCTCTCGTTGTCTCTCCCTCTCTCTTTGTGGTGTATCTGGCGTTACAATTCGATTTCCTAATTTTCAATTTTACACGTTTGGCAAACACTCGAGAGCAGACCCCAAACCCAGTACCCAGTACCCAGATACCCAAAATCCAAATCGGTATATCCGTATGCATGCCAGGCCAGACTTTTTGAGAAATTTTAATTAAAATTGAATTTTCCCTGCATTTAATTAAAAGCTTAGCTGGCACCGCTGCTGCTGCTGCTGCACATGAAAAATGAAGAAACGAAAAGGCAAGAAAATACGAAAAACTATGCCAGAGATGAGTTTTGGGGTGCTGAATGGGGGTAAGGGGCATGAGTGAGTGCACTCTGAGCGGGGCACTCGAGCAGAAGAGCATGCACTCGTTGCGCCAGAGATATGAGAATCATCATCGTCATCAGGGCCAAAGCCTTAGACTCCTTGCAGCAGGATAAGAAGCTCCTTGTCCCTACTGCTGCCGCTGCTACCGCTGCTGCTGCTGCTGCTGAAAATATTTTTGTTTGTTTACACAGGCAGCTGCTCGGCTAAATGCAACACTGACAGCTACTGTCAAAATAAGCAACTAATCTCTGCTTCACAATATTGTTTGCCAACCCAAAATACACACACGCCCACAAGAATATTATAGTATGAGTGTGTGCTCGCATATGGATTTATATATATGTATGTACACAAATAACAGAAAATTCTTCACAAATGCTGCAGATGCATCATGAGCTAGCAAATGCGTTGATTTGGTGCATGCAACACGCAACAACAATTTGCCACTTGATTTGGGCCAGCGGCCACTAATTGAGTTTTTGACGCAATGCTCAAATTTTGCATATGCCGCAAAATGTTGCAAGAGCAGTGATTAGTGCAGCATACATCTGCAATCAGTTTTAATAAGCTGGATTTGAAACTTTTCCGAAAGTATAAAATAATGCAAAATTTATATTATATTATATTATATGTGATTAATAAATTATTGTATATTTATTTATTGCAATCTTTAAATTTTATACTAGTTTTGCTTTGTCTAAATTATAAACTTTATTTTATCATGAATTTTTAAGACAAGTTCTTCTATGCAATTTTCATGAATTTGAGTAAGGCTTATGGATTTTTTAGTATGTGAATAAGGAAAACCGTAGAAATCGAAAAGGATTCTGGATAAAAACTTGTAAATCAAAAAAAGGGAAATTTTACTATTTGGCATTAGTGTTTTAAATTGGGACCCTGTTTTCCGGTTGCTATTCAAGTAGACCTTTATTGATAAATCTCCCCACTAACAAAAAATCGGATTGATATGTTTGGCGTAATCTTAAATCACAAATTATTATTATTTCGTCTTTATCGACTCCTGCAACTAAATTTTTTAGTTGTAATAATTTTAATAAGAAGAACAGAGAGAATAACAGAGAGAGAGAGAGAGAGAGAAAAAATACCAATGTAGATAAATAAAAATACCAGCAATACCAAATCGTTTATTCATTAAATATTGCATTTCTATGTAATTTTCATGAATTCAAGACCTGCTCTAAATCGTTGAACCACGACTTAATTGATTTTATCTCATACCAGTGCACAGGTATCTCAATTGGCATACCCTAACAAGTAACTATAGAGGCATTTCTTGCACCAAGACATCGACACCACTGACATTTGCCACCCTCCTTCATTTTTCATAGTTGTGGCGCACGCTGTGGCTGCAGCAACATAATTGTTTTAAATTTTTCATAAATTGTTGCCGCAAATTGTTGCACAGAACAGAAAAATGTGTTGCACAGAGTATGCCAGGTAGGTAAATTTCGAAGCCAGCTACCAGCAGAACCTGCACTAGCAAATAGTTTAATATAAAATGCAGACAAAGGATCAGTCCGAGCCACAGCCTCAGAATCAGAATCAGCCTCAGCTCAACTCCCATCCACATAGTTTGCTGCTTGGCTGTCCGGACATGAGCTCGTCCTTGCACCAGCATTTTGCGTAGCTGCTGCTGCTTCTCCTGCTGCTGGTGCTGCTGGTAGGACACGAAATATTTAATGCACCCACAATGTTTTACTTGGCCGGCTAGTGATAAAGCACCCGCCTAGAGATGAGCCACCGACCTCTTCGGCTATTGGCGGCCACAAAGTGCCAAAGGGCATGCTAGTCGTCAAAGCAAAACAAAGTCCGTACTATATCCCCCTATATACATATATATATGTATATATACGCCCCTTTCTATATGCATATTCAACAGTGTGGAAATAATAAAGCCAACTTGCCGACAGTTATAGTTGCTTACAGTTGTAACTGCCAGACAGCCGAGACGCCGGAAACAGGAAACACTCATTGCCGGGACAGACAACGGCAGCAAGGTGGCGTTGGAGAGGGGGTAGCCGGGGGGGTTGGGGTTGGAGTCGTTTCGGGCGCCGGCGCCAATGAAAACCGAAGCATTCAACACTCGAATTTTACTTTGGCTCGCCCAATGCATACAATTTATAGCATCGAGTGATAATAATACTTGATGATTTCTTTTTTTCTTATTTCTTTCTTTTTTTTTTAGTTTTATATTTTGCTTGTTTTCACAGTTTTAAGTGCAATTCAGTGTAAAGTTCAAGTGCTCGTCAGCCATGAATGGATTGTAATAAGAGTTCGGAGCAGCGCGAAACTAGTTTTGCATTAGTCTGAAATGTCTGAAGGGTCAGAGGTTAAAACCGCGATGGAATAGATGAAAGTGTGACGATGGCGATACGAAAAGAGAGCAAAACTAATGATTACCTATATTCGTTTAGCTTAAAAGCCACCAATGAGTAGTTGTAGTTGCAGCTAAATTTTACCATTAAATAAACAAAAAATTTTTGATAATCATAATAAAAACATAATTATACAATAACAATGTTTAATCTAAAAAATGTATATACAAAAAAAAATACAATTAAAAAATCATAAAAATATATATAACTAAAGTGATAAGGTTGCAGCCGGGTTAATGGCACCGCGAATGGGTATTCCCCGAGGTGTGTGCTCATAAAAATTATAGACGATCACAAGAAACAAATAAAAAATGCTTGTTTATTAAAATGTAATTTTAATAATATTAAATGTAATTTATTGTTCTGTGGAACTTATTTTCCTATTGCCTTTCTATTCTATTATTACTTTTATACTTTTATATATTTTGATATTTATCTCAACGTACTGCTATTTGCATCTAATTTTATTTGACAGGATGGGTGTAATGAAATTTGTCATAAGTCAAAATAAAAAATGTACCAACGCCGAGAAGCGACTAACGACATTTCGCTAATTTCCCATTCAAATCACGCCCTAATCGAAGCCAGTGCAACTGTCAAATGACTCAAAGATGACATTTATGTACATGCTGACAACACTGGCCGCTCCCCGCTAGTCGTCCAACCTCTCATTCGCTCTCACTCTCTCGACCTTATTGGGCTGCTCATCAGGCAGCAGCCAGAGTTTCATTGCCAGCGGCATTTGTCTGCGCTGTCGCTTTTCTCAGTTGTTGTCAACATTTTGATTTGAATGCTGTCAACATTTTCGCAACAGGCTGACAGCCAGCAGGAATAAGTTGACAGAGTGCTCTGCAGATCATTCGAAAGCGAAAGAGAGAGAGAGAGAGAGAGAGAGAGAGCGAGAGAGAGAGTGAGAGGAGATATATCTCATTGTTGTCAATTTGACTTTCCAAATCAGTTGGCCACGTTGTTTTGTTTGGTCTTGTTTATGTTTTCGGCCAGACCGCCAGTTAATTTGTCCACAACTTGAATGCCGCTGTCAAGACAAAGGCCATTGTCACAGCAGTGTATATATAAAGCCGTTGCAAAACTTGTAC
>SCDS01001243.1:0-25680 GCA_004149465.1 Drosophila nigromelanica | reverse complement strand
TTGTTAAACTTCACACCGTTTAGTTTGTCCGTTCGCTGTTCTCGCGCCACACAGGCTTAACATTGAACTTCCACTTCGTCGTTTATAAATCGTCTTCTTGTGCCGTCCAGCACGTTGCCCTCTTGGCGTTGCACTCTCGACTCTAACACTGCTCGCTCGTTCGTCGTCTCTTCTTTGCCAAATCGCCATCTGCGAATTCGCCGTCGTGATCGTCATGTTCTTCTTCTTCTATCGTCGTTGTCTAGGGAAATATAATATATAATATATATATAATATAATATAATAATAATATAATATAATATAATATAATATAATATATTACAATAATAATACAAAAATAAAAATTTGAAAGGAAAGAACACATCTATGATCACAGTTACCATAGATATTTTATTTGAGACAGCTGGAGGTAGTCAATTCGAGATTATTCAGTTTCGAACTTCCCGTGAATCCAACTCATTTTTAAAAAATTTTTTGTTTTTCAAATTGGCGAGTTATCCACATATATAGAAATGGGTGAGTTTGAATAGTTTTGAATATGAGCGCTCACCTAACTGATTTTTTTTAACCTCAATGGTGTCCCAGATACACATCCAGTTGAATTGAACCCGCCGCTATTTGTACCCTGTGATCTAGGTGAGTTCAGGGACCCAGCTAAAAAAGTCACTGACATAGCTGCCTGCGAGGAATTCGACAAGCTAAGCGCCCAGGATGAGATCAGTGTATCGAGTATTATCTCCGCCTTAATCAGACCGATTGAGCCCTCCGATGATCAGTATAAGCAATGCGATTGGGGCATCGATCCCAAGAACTTTCTGCCCGTCAAGCAGGCTGTGATATTCAAGGAGCAGCTATTCATCTCGAAGCTGCGCAACACTAACTGCAAACTGAGCGAGAACATCAAGGTCTTCTTTGAGCGCGAGCTGAAGCAGATCGGAAAGTTCTGCCTGAATGTGGAGGAGGCCTTCGATGGCTATGTGGTTTACAGCAGCAGCAAGATGAAGAAGGGCAAGTCCATCACCGAGTGCGGACATCAGCTGAAGGGCAAATACGATGATCAGTTCCTGCTGTTATGTGAGAAACGCTTGGAATTTGATCGCATCGATCATTCACTTGTGCAGAAGACGCTGGAGGTGCGAAATCATGCGGATCTCTATCTGACCGCCATACGCGAAACGAAGATCAACGAGGAGTCGCAGAAATTCAAGGCCACCATTGACATCAAGGATCGTGATCACATCTTCGTTTTGGACGGTGGCATTCAGTTGCTGATGCGTCATCTGGTTTGCCACAATTTCGTCGGTAACTTCGAGTACTACACGATGAATCTCTATGGGCGGGTGCTCCGCTGCAATCTGGTGGTGCACAAGGATCGCAAGCTGGTGCGGATATTCTATCGCACCTACGAGAATGTCATCCACATCATCACACAGCAGTGCTTCAACGATGAGCTACAGGACGTGGCCGAGACCTTTATGACGCCAGAGGGTCGCATTGCGCTCCATTTCTGGCGGGGCTACAATTATCTCCTGCACGCCGTCTGCGCACCGCCCAAGAAGAAAGAGCTGATCATGCCGAAGATGGAGTTGATGTGGCGCCAGAATGTGGTCCTTAAGCGCAAGTTCCATGAACTGAAGGCAATTAACTATGAAAATGCAACGAAATATCTGGAATTCAATTCCGAATTGGCCGATTATATGCAGGATTATGTGTTGAATGTGCTGCGCTATAAGCCAAGCAATGTCCTCGAATTTTCTATTATGTTCTTCCAAAATATGAAAAACAACTGACTCAGCTGAGGTCCCACCAAACAGACACAGATAAACAAATACACAAGTAAATATTTTTACTTTTACTTTAGACGTATTTAATGAATTTTATTTAATGAATTATTTGGGAAAAATAATTTAATGAATTGTGCTCAAAGAGTTGAAAGATAACTGAAAATCCTTGCAATATCAGAAATAATTTTTTAATTTTTTATTTATTTGTAGGCGGGCGGATAAATAAATCATATTGCTGTTATAGCAACTTTTCAAGATAACGTAAAGTGAATAACCCCAACAACCGTATCGAAGCTTAGATTGATAACCAAGCAACCCCAACCCGAGTTGATAGCCTCTAAACAAATTTCAGTGAGCTGTTCAGTAATATTCCCAGTTTTGTTTGTGGCAATGAACACACATTGAGAAAAAGTGGAAATTCCATACAAATATTTTGTTTTTCCTTTTTTGTTGTTGTGAATTAAAAACAATTAAAGATGGCGTGTTGCAAGGAGAAGGACCTCTTTGAGGGTGGCGGCGATTGCACCAACGAAGCCATCGAATTGCATCCCACTTCAGCATGCCCCGCACCACTGATATGTCCACCACCGCCCGATATGGGACCCATACGTCGCCGCAAATGGGAGCCAACTCCAGTCGGCATTGTGCCGCCCACAGAGGAGGAGCAGCGTGAGATTCAGGAGTATCTGAAGAAAGTGGCTGTGGAGCCAGCACAGGAACACCATCAGGTGCAGGTGGATCTACAGGCGGGCATTGACAATCAGCAGCAGCAGCTGCTGGACATACGACATGATCAGGCTCAAAAGCCCCTCAAAACCGAAGAGATGCAGTTCGCAGTAAATACTTCACACAATTTCCTATACTGGCAATTGGTTAATATTTTAATCTCGCACGCAGCGCTCTATTAATCCCGATGCGGATAATCTGCAGAATCCGCCCTGCTATCTGCCGCAACCTGGCGATGATCTGCCGCACAAAGATTCAATGACGCCCATGGGACCCATCGGTCCCTGGGCCACGGGCAAGGTTGACTGGAGCCCGATGGCGGGTCTAACGGGCACACGTCCAGTTGTCGATAGATATTCGATAACACGTTTCAGTTCAAATGAATGGCGTGCCAGAAATCAAGAGACGGTGCAACATGTCAACTCGGTGTTGGATAAGGCCAATAAGTAAGTCTTATTCCAATAAGTATTGTATATTCCATAATTTATTTTTTTATCCAATACTCGAGATATAATATATATAATTTAGTAATTATATGCTTTAATGATGTCAGTATTAGCTTAAGTCAGATAAAAGGGTAAATAATGTACAACAATATAAATGTTGTTTTTTCCCTTTCTATGCTTTTGATATATACTTATATTATTAGCTTCACTATTTTATTTTCTCATTATCTGCATCTGCTTTTAATTATCTCTATATATCCTTTCCTATCTACATATCTTTTTAATAATTTGTGTATTAATCTTCTTCTCATTATAATTTCTTCACGTTACCTGTCTTTACTCTTATGATTTCTTGATCCCGCTCTGCGCTCCCTTTCATATTCTTTCATATTCTAATGAATAGATGAATCGCCTATTTTACCCATTTATCAATTTCTTCCCCTCCCCCACATAGAAATCGGTTTAGCTCAACGACCGAGTTCGAGCGTCTCACGGCGATGGTGACAAAGACGCAGAACGAGACGACGGACAAGCTGAGGCAGCGCTCGCAGGTGATCTGCAAGTGGAAGAGCACTCTGGAGGCTGCGATCAAGACCATGACGGACGAGATCTTTATGGTGGACGAGGAGCGCAATAGGCTGCGCAGGGCGCTGGTAGTGCTCGGTGTGCCCGAGTCGATTGTGAGGGAATGCATAGAGAAGCGCTGCGGCCGGCCGGACACGGAGCTGGTGCGCGATAATACGGAGGAGGAGCTGGTCAATGAGCTGGCGCTGATAGCCGAGATCAAGAAGCAGCTGAGCAAGACCTTGGATGACTTTCTGGCCCAGCAAATGGAGAATCGAGCGGCCAAGCAGCGTCTCGAGTTCGATTGGAGCGACAAGCAGGAGGCCTACGATATCGATACCACAAATGTGGGCCTCAACAATACATCGCGCACGATTATGTTCCATGTGGGCGCCATACGTCAGCCGCCGGAGCAATCGTCGGAAAAATACTGGGAGCACTTCAGCCTGGAGACGCTGGAGGAGTGCGAAAAGTGCCGCCAGAGATCCGCGGCGCTGCGCAGCACACTCAACGCAATTCTACTGAATGGGGCCAGGGACATACGCACCCAGGCGGATGTCGTCGAGAAATCCCTAACGGCTCGCATCAACTGCACCCAGGAGGCGGTGCAGCGTTTCGAGAACGATCTGCGTCGCGTGCTGCAGGATCTGGCGGACACGGAGACGCGCATCGACCAGCTGCACGGACGCATTCGCAGCTTCGATGCCGCCATGAAGGTGGCCCAGACGCGCATGTACAATCGCAGCTATCGGCCCAACGTCGAGAGCTGCAGGGACGTGGCCCAGCAGCGGCTCATCGATGAGGTGCAAACCATCCAGAGCAGCGTGACAGCCATGCTGCACGAGCTCAAGTCCGCCGAGGAGACAAAGGAGGCGCTCGTTGGAGTTCGCAGTGCCCTTGAGCGGGAGATTATGCTGAAGCGGCGCACCCTGTTCGTGGACAGGGAACGCTGCATGGTCCTGCGCTCGCATTACCCATCAGCCAATGCCCTGACCGGCACGGGCAACTTCTAAGTGCCTGTCTATAGTACATTTAAATACGTAATTCTAGAGATAGTTACCACAAATTTATTGTCTAAAATTTTAAGTCTTAACGGTTCTATGCAACTTTGACTCTTCAGTTAAATAAATTAGTGAGAAAAAAGTGAACGACGATGTGGAATTTACTGGGAAATGTGTATATGTGAGGACATATTCATATATATTATTGTGCTGCATCTACTGGTAAACAGGGATATGATTTTTCTTTATCCTCTTTAAAAATATTGAAAACTACACTACAAAATACATATATTAATCAAGAGGTTTTTATTTTGGGGCAAATAAATTTCTAGTTTTTAAAGTTAAATATTTTAAATGAAAAGTTATACTATAAATGATTTTCTGTAAAGTGACGAGTGAAATTGAATAAAAACTTGTATACTCAATTAAAGCTTTGCTAAATTGTCCGGAAAACTACAAAAATACTTAAAAATAAACTTATCAAGACAATTCGTCCGAGCTAGAATGTGCAGCAAGCAAGTGAACTCATTTAATATTCATTTTTATTTAAGCTCTAAGCTTGACTTGCATTTCAGGGTATTGTTTACTAATAAATGATAATTATTAAATCTATAACTTTATAGAACTTTTATCATATATAAAGTTTTATCAATTCATTTGTAAATTTGAACCACGCGACTATATAAATTTATATATATTAAATAAATAAATAAACTTCATTAAAGTGTGTTTTTATAAAGTATAATTTAAATTGATTAAGTTTCGATATTGTTGATTTATTTTCAAAACAAAAAGCCATTAAATTTGCGTAAACCAAAAACTATTCCTTGACCTCATTTCTGTTGGTTCAAATGCTTATCCAATACCCCAAAGATTTGACAGCATTTCCGTTTTTAGCATCGAACTTGGGCACAGCTGTAATTCCCTGACCTTGCCCCGGCAGCAGTCTAAATATATGGATTTGCCTAACTTCTGATGCAACCTGCTGCAACAACACGTGGCAGCGTAATAAATCTTGGACGGCGAATGTTTTGCACGTATGCGGAAGCTACATCGAAAAGCAAAAAAATAAAAATAAATAAAACTAAATAGAAAATAGAAAAGGAGGAATAAATAGACAAAAGTCGACGGAACACACGGACAACAAACGAAATAGGATCTGGAGACAAGTATGTGACGTGTGTGTGCTTTGTGTTTTGACTTGGGTTGGCAGCACCGGCCGCAGCACGTGGCGTATGAGCAACGTGTGTGTGTGTGTTAAAGTGCCACATGACCTTTGCAGGCCTCAAATTCTTGTTGAACAAATAATAAAGACAAATATTTTGAAACTCATAGCACACAAAATAAGTTCAATATGCTGTCAAGAAATGTCTGAAACTTGTTTCCAGCTATTTTCAATTGTGATATTTGTTTTCTTCCTCTATTTTTTCGATGTTTGATTTGCGTTTAATTTATTGTGCGCAAGTAGTATATCCTTTAAGGCGCGCACACACACACACTAACAGACAGTCAGACAGCTGGACACTCTAAACTGTGGTCCTATCCAAAATCCATACCGTTGCACTTACCCCTCTTCTGCACTCTGCTTTTGTCTATCTCTAAATTGAGTACGTGTTGTTCTGGCTCTTGAACGTGTTTGGTAAATAATAAGTGCACGTGTGTGCGTGTGTATGTGTGTGTGTGTGTTTGTGAAAAGTTCAGCCTGTTGTTGCCCTGAAGTTGGCAACATATTTCCATTTTTATGGTTTTTCAAACGTGTCTGATTGCCATCTAATGTCACTTAGTTGATTTTATTTTATTGCTTTTATTTCGCAGATGTATTACAGATATTGCAGTTTCAATTCAATCGATGGATTGTAAATGCATTATATATATAATGCGGTTTCTAATATTATGCATTACTCTTAAGTCATAAAACCGGCTTAAGAATACAAAATTTAATTGACTTGTAAATATTGATATATTTTTAAAATTTAATTAGGTAAGGAATATGGTTTTCAATTTTTACTAGTTTAAATATCAACTTAAATTTTTTAATATTAATAAAAAATGAACGAACTGAGTACTTATAGAGTACTAAACTTCGTTTTAAATGTTTTTATTAACTCTTTTTGCAAGTAAATACTGAGTGATGTCAGTGGTAAAACTTTTAAATCTGTCCTTAAAAATATATATGCTATGTTAGATTGAAAAGAATCAGAAAACCAAAAATGCAAAAGCAGATCTACAATTAAGTATATTATTTTAAAGTTGGAAAATCCTTGATATACAACTTAGTTTCGATCGAAATTTAACATTTTAATATGATTGAGCTGCTTTTCGAAATCTTAATATGACATGTTATTTGATATATATTTTTTAATATATTAAATTTGTATATTTAAACATTTTAAAACTTTAAATCCAACCATTTCCACCTGATACAACTTATATATACTTTATATTTATACAGTTCTGACAGTCAACGCTTTGAGTTATTATGCAAATTGTGCTTTAAGGTGCCAATTCGTTACGCACAAACTCTCAAGCCCTGCCCTCTTTCCAGACCCATGCCACATGCAGTGTCGTTTTTGCATTTACGTTGTTAATATTTCGTAATGCCGGTAAAAATCACAGCATGTGGACGCTTAAAAAAAGAAAAATACCATAGCATACATTGTGGCGCTGACGGCGCATGCAAAAATCGGCGCTGGTGCCGAGGCCCATTGTGTTGCCAAGTTTCTTGTTTGTTGTTTTTGGCACCATGCAGCGTTTGCGTTAAGAAAAAATCTGTTGCATGCTTTGTGAACCTAACAAAAATCTTTATATTTTTAGACATCCCGCAATGCCAAAAAATAAAGTGTTTAAAATGAAAGGAGTGTGTAAAAAGGCATTTTAAAAAAAGTTGCTTCCTTTGGATCTTAATGGATTCGGCAAAGGACTCTATTAAACATTTCTGTTTAACTACTCATTCGCTTAGCATGTGCTCTCTTATTGCTAAAAAGAGTATTTTGCAAGTCGTGCCGCCAAGCTGACTTGCTGGTCGTCTTGCATGACACTTTTACTGACATATCAGAGACGTTGACTTGAAGCGCACTATTTGTGTGAAAATATTTTGTATAGACAATCTATTGCAATCTGTATTGTTTTTGAAACAATAACCTACTTATTAAATGACCTGGAATATATCATCTATGAGTATTTTCAGCGGTTTTTGTATGAATACGCCAAACTAGTCAGACTACGCTGTATTCATGCGTGTATGTTTTTTCGTCTCGTTGCAGATCTCAAACGCACACAGAGAGCTGTAGTTTCAGCTGGAGTGAAGGCTGGAGAGAGGTGTGTCTGCACCTCTGGAAGCTGGGGGCAATAATTTAACTTCAACGCAGCAAGACATGCAATTTAATTTTAACAAAACCTGACATTATCACACGAGCCAACACGGGCCACGGGCCTCGGGCCACGGCCAAAAGCACACAGTTGGGCTGCTTCTGCTGGTTGTTTTGGGTAGGGGGCTGGCTAAAGAAAGGAGGCAGAAGAAGCGGCGGAGCAGCAGCACAACGTTGCTGCAACACAAAGTTAGTAACATAATAAGTAGCAATTTTCGGTTTCCGTTTTCCGGGCCAAGCGGCAGCGGCAGCAACCTACCATAAAAATACATAAAATTGCGCCAGAAATAAAAGGCGTGGTGGCAAAGAGGAAAAGCAGACGAAGTAGAAACCAAAACGAGAATGAGAAACAGCAGCCAAAAGACAGTAGCGGCAACAGCCTGCAGCTTGGCGCGTTACTTTTGATAGGGTCTGCAGGAGGGGCGGATGGGGGCGTGTCTGTCTGCCAAGAAAGTCGTCGCGCATGCAGAGTAAATTGGAATTTTATAGTTGCAACTTCTGCAGGGGCTGGCAAAGGTGCAAGTTGCAGTTGCCAAGCAAAAGATAAAAATAAAAACTCAAAGCCCGATTGTGCCACCAGCTTTTATCAGCAGTGCTGGAAAACGTTTTTTCCTTAAATTCGCATACTTTCATAAGCTTACAAACTTAATAGCTCCTTTCACGCATTTACAAATTCTTTATAAAATATTTGCATTAATTATAAACGTATTGTGTTTTGGTCAGCGGATAAAACTTTTTTTAATTTATGTTTCACCTTTTATATTTGATCATATAACTTATAATCGTATAGTTTTTCTATCTACAAGATATAACATTGTTTAAACTATTTTTTAAACGAATTCTGAATTATTAAAAGTTATTGCTTTTTAGATATATCCCATTCGATCTTAAGAAAAGTAAGAATTTTTCTTTTGACTGGTGTACTCCCTATTAATTAATAACATATAAATTTTAAAAACACTTCATAAATTATTTTCATTTAATTTAAAATGTTTTTGGAACATCCCATTATCCGCTCACACAAATGGAGGTTTTCTTTTTATAAACTGCTTTGTAACTTTCAGCTGCCCCTCAACCCTTTGAAACTAATATAGCTTTTCATTAAACTTTCAATTGGTTTACTCCCAGACGAAACCGTTTTTGGGAACAGTTCGCTAAGCGCAGGCAAATGAAGATGCCGCCGTCGGCGAATGCAGCTAAATTAGTTGCAGGCCACAAAACAGAAACACGAGAGGGGTAGATTAGGGGGAATGGGAATGGGGTGGGGCGTGGTCTGGTTGGACTAAAAGTTACTCAAAGCTACGCGGACGTTGAGGACAACAAAGGTTGTCATTTCGCATGGGCTCGTTAGCATTTTACAACACTGGCGCAGTCGTCGGTCGCATCACGTGTACAGCCCGAGCCACCAGCAGCCAACCTCCCGGCCGCTCGCTGCTCTAAGATGATTTGTGACCAACTTTTTGCCGACGCCCCCCCGGTAGCCATTTTTGATATTATTTCAGTGCTGCTGCTGGTGCTGCTGCTGCTGGTGCACTTCCGTTTCCGTTTGCGCCAGCGACTCGCAGCGTTGCATGTAAATGTAGTTTTTTGATCGCTTATCACAGTGTGTATCTATGTGTGTGTGGGTGTGTGTGTGTGCTTGTGGGTGTGTGTGATGGTGTAAAGAGTTGCCTGGCATAATGTGGGGTGACTGTTGATTTCATCTTTGTTGCTGACTTGTTGACTTTGGCGGGGCTAACAGTTGAAATGTTTATGACTTCATTGTGCTAATAAAAGATATCATTTTCATTGAGATGGAGAGAGGGCAAAGGTGGGAGACAGTTTGTGGCACGTGCTTGACTGGCAGGTGAAAATGAAGAGCTTTTCTCGTCGCTCTTTTTTTATGAACTGCATAAAATTTGTTGGCATTTAGTGTGTTGTGATTTGTTGGACTATTACAAAAGACCTTTAAAACTCGCTTCTTTTTTTCTGGACTCTCGACCGTAGTCAAGATCAGACTATATAAAAATGTATTCCAGCTAGACATTTGCTTATGAAAATGATAAATAAATAAATAAATTGATATTGGAAGATTTTTTTGTGGTATGAAAAATGAAAATAGTCTAAAACATAGTTCTACGATATTATAAAAAAGAGTTGTTTTTAATTTAAAAACAAAATTAAGTTAACTGCTAAAAATTATTATAAATTACTAAAACAAAATTAAGAGCAAACGTGTATAATATTGATCGGTGATAGTTTTAATAAATATATACATATGTGTTCTTGTTAATTTTTATATAGTTTGCGAGAAATAATTCCTTAGGTGTTTGTACCCTGTCGTAATATATTCTTTATTGTCTAAATAATTCAGTATTGTATCATTTTGTACCGGAGCCTAAATTACGTTTCCCGATTAGCCTTTTGTACATATTTACAGAGAGGGTCTGCTATGCAGCAAAATATTGAATAAAAAGAAATTAATAAGAAGCGATAAGAAATATGTTAAAAAAAGAAAGTTTTGTGTGTCGCAGTATGAAAAGTCTAAAAGCTCTTTAAGCGTTTTTCAGATCTAAAAATTTTTTGTTTTTGTTGCGGTTAAGTGTAAGCCTTTTCTCTCTCTTTCGCGCTTTCGCTCTCTCTTTTATGCCAATTTCATTCTCTTTGGTTTCCTAAAAAATAATCAGATTAGCATACGCTTAATGCGGTAGCGCACAAGCCACCAAAACCGTTGACCAGGCCGAGAGCAAAAGCTGCAAATGGGACAGCGCTGGAAAATCAGCAGCTCGTGTCAAAAGCATCAACCGATGCCAGCAACACACAACGTGGCGTATACGCAACGCAATCCAATGCAATGCAACGCATTTTTGGTTTTGCATCCCCCACCCCCTATCGACTACCCCCTACCAGCGATTCGGGCTGCTCTAAGCTGTGCCTGGTCAGCAGCTAATGCGGCGTGAATATGCAACATGGACAACAGCAACCTGCGGCAACGACAGCGGGACACGTTATCATCATCAATGCACGAGCCCAGTGCCGTTTGGGCCAGGTCAAAATATTTGTGCCCCCATCTCCGCACTCCGCCAAACCGCCCGTGCACTCCGCATTGTGCTAATGTGCGGTCTGTTGGTCGTCGAAAGATTAGCCAAGGCTTCAGCTCTTCGCCCTTTGGATTCCTGTGTGTTAGTGTGCGAAAGAGAGAGAGAGAGAGAGAGCAAGGGAGGGAGGGAGAGAGAGAGAGAGTGCGTATGTTGGCGTGTGTTTTGGGCTGAAAAATCAAAATTCCGGCACGCGCAGATTGTCTGGCATTTTATTACCTGGAATGTTGACGCTGAAGCTGTAGAAATGATTGAGATTGAATGACATGCCAACGCAGATGACAGCCCTGGGAGGAGACATGCCTTTACACACACTGCCTACACACACCCTACATACCCTACACACCCTACACACAATGAAAGTATGCAGAAAAGTAGCGCTGCAAAAAGGTTAAAAAGAAAATGCCATTTAAATGCAAAGCATATTTCTGCCAACCAAAATGACTTGAAAAGGTGCAAAATGTGACTGCGTGCGGCAAGTGGCAGGCAGCAGGTGGCAGGTGGCAAGTGGCAACTGGCAAGTTCAAGTTGACTCGGTTTTGCTTTTTCCTCTTCTTGCTCGCAAATAATCAAGCTGAATGTTGACATGCGTAAGCTACCCACTTTGAAATGGAAACAACATGTGGAAAGAAACGCTGAATACTTGCACAATAAAATGTGAAATATTATTTTATAATAACAAATAATGATAATAATAATAATACTAACAATAATAATTATAATAAAGAAATGTACAAACTATTTACTTGACTATTGAAATAATAAATAAATAAAATAAACAAAGAATTTTATATAAAAAGCACAATTTGACGATCCAGTAAATCCTGTACTGTCTCCGTTAAAAACAAAATCTTTAATCAAAACTGAGATGTGCCTTGAAAATATACAGCTTAAATGCTATACAAAAAGATACTTTTGAGGAATGTATTTGGTTTTCAGACATGTCATACCTATGAATGTATTAAGTAGATTCAAATAAAATCAGTTTGAAAATCAATTTATATATCCGAATTAGGAATCTTTGCCAATGTATCTTCCAAGCCATTGTTAGAACCACTTCTGAACAGTTTTATTTACCAATTTATATAGTTTTTAATTCTTTTTGGGAGAAAACACTTAATTTATTTTAACCGATATTTAAATAATAATAACAATCAATCCATTTTAGAATAAAACATATTTTAAATATTATCAAAACGAAATTTCTAAGACAGTTTTTAATACTTAACAGGTTGTAGCAATGAACCACTCTTGAACTGGTTCACAAAAGATGAAGAAGAATAAAGAATGTCCGGATTTCATCTGTCCCCGAACAAACAAGAAACCAAATACTCATTTGCACATTTGGCAAGGGTATAAAAAAAAGAAAAAAGCAAGAAAGAAAAAGAAAAAAGAAGAACATAAAAGAAAACTGCGCCTCAGATGTCGCCGTGACTTTTGAGCTGTCAAAAACTTTTGGTGCTGTCGCAAAATGTTCCCACGCCTGCTGCGCTAGTGTGTGTGGGGGTGCAGTGAGTATGAGTGTGTGTGTGTGCGTGGGTTTGTGGGTGTACTCGCATTGAGCTGTTTGCTTTTTAATTGTTTGCACTTAAGTAGAATTTGGCGTATTTTTTGTTTATTTGTTTTTTTTCTTGTTGTTTTTTTGTCTGTGGATCTGTGTGTCTGTCTGTGTTCCTGTGGGTGTGCGCGTGTGTATTTGTTTGCAGGTTATGACTTCTGCGAAAAGTCGTTAAGAGAGCGCTCAAAGAAATTACAGCTACAATGTATGATATGTCTGGAATTAAATTGGATGCAGATGAGTGCGGCGACAGAAATTACTTCAATCATATAAAAATAAAGAATAAAATCATTTAAGTTCTTAAGAAAAAATTCTGGATGATAGCTATCAAGCTTGTTTTAATGGTGATTGAAAATAATTGAAAATTGTTTAAAACAATTGTAGTTGAATTCTTGTATACATATTATAAAATGTATTTTATTTGTGTATTTAAAGCAAATAAACAAATAATATTTGTAAGAAACTAATCTATTGCCAAATTAAATATTTAATAATTGATTTAATTTGAAGTCTGTCTGTTTACAGTTTTTATAATTTCACCTATATAATATTTATAATATTAAAACAATAATTAATTTATGTACCTACTCTTTTTTTATGTTATTTTTTATTTTATTTCATAACTATAGAATTTCTTTTTTGGTGAACATTTATTGTGAGCTCTTATTATTTTTGAGTAAAAGGTGTTAGTTAAACATCCTTAATGCTTGAGCATTAGGTAAATATTTAGATTTTTAATTTTTCTTAAAAAACTTTTTCGTTTCTTCTAGGGTTGTTGTTTCAAATCCACAAAATAATTACAAGACTGTTTTCAGGTATAGCACACATGACTTATTGAATTTTTCTTTCCATTTCTTCTTCTCTCGTTCTATCATTTTTGACTCTGTTGAAAAAAAACCCACTTGCACACACACAAACGCACACATTCCCGGATCGACTAGCAATCAGATAGGATGGCAATTGACTTATCTGTGCGGTCAGGCAATAGCAAAATGTTTGCTCTGACAAACATTACAATCTGCAACGTTCCCAACCCCAGTCCCATTCCCTATCCCAATCGCAAAGCCAAACCAACCCGTACTGAAAATGCAATCGGATCGTTGCCGTAGTCTTTGGTAAATTGATACACACATCAACGTTGCCTGCAACGTTGCGTTGCAGTAGCCGCAAATCTTTGCGTAAATCAAGCAAAATGCAAATTTTACAAGCAACATAAAAAAAAGTGAAATGAAAAAAAAGCGGAATAAAGTTTTCTTTTCAGTACCGAAGCTTAAATAACCTTATAAATTTTTAAAATTTGCGTTTTATTTTATTTGTATATTTGTTTATTTATATAAAGCAAAAACTTTATTTTTGCACGATCCTTCCTATGAGAGCAATATCATAAAATATTTTTTATATCGTGCGGGAGATGTCGTTTTTAATGGGTGGCACTTAACTTGACAAAATTATAATACCCTATGAGAGGGTATGTAAAAAATACCATACGACCGCAAAGGGTGATAAAAGGAGAGAGAAAAACACCAAAAGAGGGGGCAATAGACAAACAGTGAACACAGAGAAAGCTGAAAGAAAATCGTTCGTTGTGCAGCTCAAATGGCTGGCAGGTAAAACGATGGATGGCAGGAACAGGGGAAAGAGCCGAGCAGAAGGAAGGGGCTGCAAAGTGTGCAACGTTTTTGGCAGAGCAAAGTTCTCGACCAACAAAACCTTATTTATCACACGTAAGGCTGCCTTCCTCCCCCCATTTACCTGTTTGCTTCTATTGGAAACTTTTCGAACCCATTTTTGGTTTTTGGAAATCGCATGCGAAAGCTGGCCAATTGGATTTGGTTGGCCCGTGTGCTGCCATCCAGCACCTGGCCAAAAACTGCAACGCACTCGCTTGCTGGATCTCCTATTTGGTTTTTGGTTACGTTCCCCACCACAGTTTTGCCCCTTTCCCGTATACACCTATCCACATTGAACTGCTCGGCAAGACATGTTCATGCCGTGAAAACTGCCAAACACAATTCACACCTATCGCACTATTTTGCGCTGGCTTTTAGCTCAACTTTCGTTTTTGGGTTTTAATTTGGTTTTGGTTTTCGATTTCCTGGGCTTGTAATTGTCAGGGAAATGTGATGCTCATTCGAAGGTAAATTTTTTCCTTTCCGTTTGCGGTCAGTTGATGTTTGTCGGCTTAGATTTAGATCGTTGTGTTTTTTTTTTGACTGTGTCGTCAGGGTGTCACAAGACTTAAGATAAATATTATAAATTCCTAAAAATATATTATATATACTACCTATTTAATGCTGGATAATATTTGTTTTTAAACTGTTTTAATTTATTGATGCATCTAGTTCTCCCTGACTATGTATAGTTGAAGCACTTAAATGTATTTACCTATACTTTTATCAGTTTTCAATCCATTTTAAATTAAACAAGCATGAAGCATAAATCATAAATCAAGAAACTGTCTAATTAAAAATTACAATTGTTTTAAATTTTTTTTAAAGTTTTTTGAAGTACTTTACTTTGCACACATGTAAGTTAATATTTTTTAAAACGTCTTAAAATAAAGTGATTTATTTTTTTTTATTTATAAATACATCACTTGATTTATGATTGTGTTCTTTATACTTACTTTAAATTCAAAGTGATAAATAACAATAAATCTTTTGCACCATCATCTGGGCTCAGCTTTCAATTTAACTTTCTCTGCAAAGTCGAGACTTTTCGTTTAGTTTTGATAAACTCCTTCTTATTCTTCTTTTTGGCAAACCGGCTAATCAGTCATTTTGGAAATTGCTCCTCTAGCTCATTTTGAAAAATATTCCAAACTATATATTTCATTGTTAAGTTCGCAGAGCTGTTTAGCTCGAGGCCTTCAACTTGGCTCATTTTCAGTTTAAATAAAATGAAATTTCACCGGCAACTTAACGCAACAAAGTTGCATTTGCGGGCCATTTTTACCTCATTTAATTAAGTATGGGCCACGGGAAGGTGGCGAGAGCAGCAGACTGTGAGCGGCAAGTGACGGCATGTTATATTTCAATTAGTTAGTCGGCAAAGAAGCTGCCACTGAGTGCGGCGATACAATGGGCTAAAATGTGCATACGGAGTGGGCCGAGGGAGGAGGAGGGGGAGGTGCTACGAGGTAATAGGCGTTGCAAGCAACCTGTGCAAAATAATTAACTGCATGCAACAATTTGCATGCCACGCCTAACTAGCAACTGTGGCAGTTGCCAATCGAGAGTGACAGACGAGGGTCCGCTGCATGGTCTGGACTCTGGCTGGGGCACGGAGCTTCTGAGGCATCGCCGCGGATTGGGTGTATCGCGTGTGCAGAGCACCAAAATGGAAATCTGCATTTAATTTATTGATGCAACAACAACAGTAGACAACAACAACAACAGCAGCAGCAAAAACAACGTTGACAGGCAACAACGAAAAGTTTTGTTGAGGCTTTTTATGGGGCGCTGCGCCGCGAAGCCTAAATATATGCAGCGTAAATTGTTAAATGCGCGCTTAATCTGCATACGGGCGGGTGCAAGAGTAAGCGGTGGGCAAATTTGGTTGGTAGGCGTAGGGCGTGGCGTAGGTTGCGACTATGCTGTGCCGTGCAACGAAATTGTTTCATTTGCCCATTAAAATGTACAGGCGCAAATTTAAGCACTTTATTGGTTTTTCGCAACGCCCGTTAACCCATCCCCCACCCCCATGCCCACCCTTCACCGCCCACGACAAGCCACAATGGCCGAGCATTGCGGCCACTGTTTGCCACGTTTGCATATCTGTTTTTCATGTTCACAATCGCTAATCGTTAACGTCTGTTGCCTCCGCTCTGCGCTCTCTGTCTGTTCTATTTGATTCCATTTGGTTAAGGCCGTTTCCATTTTGGCCAATCTGATAAGCACTTGCGCAACTTTAAAGCTGCCAACCAATTCAATACATTAATATATACGTTTCAAGCATATAACAATTTTCAGTTCCATACAAAGACTGTTATTGGTCTGATAATGTTTGGAAAATTAGCTTCGGGTTTTAAAATTTTCTATTGGCACTGTAAACCAATAGTTTCTAAATTCAATAAAAATTATTTAAATAATTTTAAGTTCTCTCTCTAACTTTTCTACATAAGAAGAGCACTTAAAGTTTATTCAGTGCCAAGAGAGAAGGACAACAATACATATGAGATTAAAGTTTTTCCAATGATCAAGTAGTGAATTTAGCTAATATTTAATATATTTCTGTTTTTTTTTTCATGCAGGCAGTATTGGACCATGATTCCATATAACTGCTATAGGAACATTTTATTATTCGTTTTCAGCATCTAAATTATAAAATCCAAAATAATTGCACCAACATCCACATACATAAAATTTAGTCTTCTATAGAACTAACTGGTCAGTAATTGCACTTTTGTATAAAAGCACAGTAAACTATACAAAATAGCGCACATATTCTGTCTACAAAGGTATTTAATATTGGCAAACCAAAGATAATAGTTAGTTTTGTTCGGTTAACTTTTACATTGATAGACAAATTAAATCAAGAAATGGTTTATAGTGAAAAGCAGGTATTTTATTTTTCTATTTAAGGACCAGTAGTTTTAAATTTACAAAATGCGTTTTTATTGCCTTTTTAATGGTATAGACATTCAGCTCTTCTTTAAGCTTCTTTGAGCCTTAAAACTAACAAAATGCTTTCATTTTACTATCTTTCGACCGCAAACCAATTTTCAATAGCATCGACTCATAATTTTTTTTATTTTTAGCCATTTTGTTGACGTCATTCGTTTATTATTATTTTTAGTATCAACTAAAAATTTGTTGTTGACTTTGTTTAGCTTTGAACTGAAGTCCAGTCCGCATTTTTGGCAGTCTGCCAGAGAGGTTCTTATACAACTAGTCCTACATATGTATATGTATATAAAGAGGACCCTAAAAGCGACTCGACTCGCCGCCGTTCCCGACGACCTTTTTGATTAGATTACGCAACGTAAAACTGGTTTGCAAATTGAATAAATGACTTTTGTGTTGCCAATATAAAACGTGTTTGCAATTTTTGATTAGTAAACAGCAAGCGCGTGGTAAAAGCCTCCAACCAGCCGAATCGGCCCATTGAAAGCCCCACGAAATGCCCAAAAAATGTTTTAGCTTAAATTTTGTGCAGGACTCTTTTTTTTTATGGAACGAAGGGATGAAGGGAGGGAGGAGCGCAACCAACGCAATGTCATTTGTCAATTTTGCTTGGCTCATTTTCTTTTTTTTTTGGTGGTGCCCACTGTTTGGTCGCTTTGTGGTGTACGTGAGCGACTGTTGCTGTTGTTGTTGTTGCTGTTTGCCGACCAATTAAAATTCATTAAACGTAAATTAACATTGAAGTTGGAGCGAATTTTAAATTAGGGGGTAGCAAATGAAACATAGCGAGTTGCAGGCAAACAGAATCTAAAATAAGCAAATTGTTTTTACAGCCGATTTGGGGATTATTTCGGACACGATTTGTGCCATATCACTGATAGCGAATCCAGAGAGTGGCTCAAATACTCGTAACTTACCTAATTCCTTTTAAACGGGGCTTTAATATATGAATAAAAAAATTATGGAAATCGAATTCAGCCATAATGTTTAGTGTATATGTAAATTGGGAACTGTTTAGTTCCACTTCTTTGGAATATGTCATAAGGGCTTCAAAGGCAGGCAACAGAAACTTAAACTCTTAACGGCAAAATTTAAGACTTTATGACTTGAAAACAATTTCTAAGTGTGATACGCCAAATTACTCGACAGAAAATGTCAAAAGGATAGGATAAATGTCATATGACTATAATTACTATTATATTTAATGTATTTAAATGGAAAATTTTTTAAAATCAAGAAATTACAGTTTCTATATGAATTTTCGGATTAGAAGAAATTGTTCAAGAAAACTAAAAAATGGAAATAAAGAAATTAAAATAAGAATGATATGACGTATTCAATTAAGTAGTACTAGTATATTACCTGAGCTTAAGCTTTGTTTCGCTCTCAGCAGCTCTATTTCACTCTTGCTGTACTCTTTGAGATATATTGCCTATTTCTCCCCGTTCGTTTTGCCAACTTTGGCGGAATGTTAAATTCCAATTCAAGCTTAATGAGCTGTGTAATATTTGCATTTCGTTCACACGCTTAACACTAATTTGTGCCAAAAACTGGCCAACGATTTTATTTTTCTTGGCAAAGTGCCGCAAAATCCGAAGAGCCAAAAATAACCAAGAGTTGGTTCACAGTTATGTGCATATTTTTTTCGTACAGTTTTTTTTTTTGGACATAGCAATTACTTGTCGAACTAGATGTAAGAGTCGAAAAATAGAGCAGAAGGCAGGCGAAAAGGGACTTGGGGAAAAACTGTAATGGCAGCAGAAGAGTTTTGCATATTGGATTAGTCTGGTTGTCAATCGCTGGCGTACATAAATCTATTACGGATTGTGCAAAGAGCGTAACGAAGGCAAAAATCGAAAGCCATAATTCAATATTAAATCACTCATACGCCAGGTAAAACCAATTGCAGAGCAACTCAAATGGATTTTTTGGCCAACAATTAGTGTGCCAGCTGGAGTTATGAGCCATGTCTGCATGTGTGTGTGTGTGTGTGTGTGCAGCTTTTAGCCAAATGAAAACCTCAAATGCCTTGCGCTTGGTCAACGGCTAAATCTTCTTGGCCAAAATCAACAAAATATTTCAAAATAACAAATGTGTCCTTTTGGGAGGATATGCATGCAGGACACAACGACAGCAGCTTCTCAGATGACAAAGTGCTTGCAAACGCACAATATTTGTCTGGGTCATGCATATCAGAAGCCCTAGAACCCCCCTCGAACCACTCATTCCATTTGCCAGCCAAATGCAAATACACATAAAACGCAAGACATATTAATCAGGCAAGGTGTAAAATTGGGAGGGTTTCTTGCAATATCAGCTTTGGGTTTTGGTCTGCAAAACAAATAAATTGCAATTTGTGTAATTCTAACACCTTGAGGCGAAAATCAATGCACGCCAACTAGCGCTCTCTCCCTCTAGCACACACACACACCCTTTCTCGCTTTCTCTCCCTCTCACTGGCTCTGTTTGTTTGTGTGTGCAAAGTGTCAGGTGTGTGTGAAAATATTTACAATTAAACACAATAGCTGGCATAAAGCTGCACTGGGAATCAACGCTCCAAAGGATTTCTCCTTAAGGCCTTATGCTGCGTATTTGCCTACGTTTCAGCCGAGTACGCAGTATATACATATATGTGTGTATGTGTGTGCATGTTTGAATTGAAATTTGAGGCATCTCTTGTAAGTCACACGATATATGATTTTAATTACATTAAATTTATTTGCCCTGTGATTTTTGTGTAAAGCTCCCAGTTTCAATCAGACGACTAAGTAAATTTGCCCAGTTCCAAAGCAGAATTTCAGAGAAATTGTTTTATCGAAATATTTGTGTTAATTAGTGTAATGTTGGTTAAGAAATGATATTAATGTTAATATTTATATTGTGAAAAATATATATAGCGATGTTTAGTGCTAGCTGTCCAACAGTCGCTACAGACTCAGCTCAAGGCTTTTTGAACCGACTTAGCGTCTGGGCTAGACGCTGGAACTAACTAACTAACTTTCCTAAGCCACAAGCCTGCAAGCGCAAAATATACACAGTTTGCGTGGCTCCTATCTGGAAATACGGCATCCAAATCTGGGGTCTGGCAGCACCTTCGCACAGAAGAAGAGTGCAAAGCTTCCAAAGCCGGTCACTGCGGAGTATAATTGGAGCTCCTTTCTATGTGCGCAACACTGTTCTGCATAGGAACATGCAAATAGCTTGGGGCGAAGACCAAATCAAGAAGTGTAGTGAAAACTACAACAACCGCCTAACCTCTCATGCCAACAGGCTAGCAAGTGAGCTTCAAGACGCCCGCCCCATCAGCCGGCTGAAAAAAGGTCATTCGACCAATTAGTCAGCTAATTTTAAATTAAAAAAAACATAGTTTTTAGTTGTAAGTTACTAAACTTGCTTACAACTAAAAACCCGTCGATAGTTATAAGTAAATGAAACATATTGTTCATAGGGCACCGACACCTTGAAAAACAATAAAATATATAATTCAAAAAAATATATATATCTTGGTTTGGACTGAATTAAAAGTTTAATTAATATTATTTACAATTATATTTTTACTATGTATAACAAACAAAAATATTTTGTTTTCTAACTTAATTTAATTTATTACCATGATTATATTTGTTACAAATTGTGCAATGAGAGAGCATTTTTATTATCTCCTTCGTAATGACTATTTTTTCGTTGGCTTAGCACAACGGTTCATGTTTCTTTGTTCTCTCTCCCTTTAAATCACCTCAAATTAAACGGTACAAAACTTACCTTTTGTATAATATACCGATGCAATCGTTAAACAAATAGAGCCGTGATGTATTTAGGAAAATAAATAAACAATCACGGAACAAACTTAACGGGCTTAACAACAGTTAGTTAATTATACCATGTACAAAACGCGATTTAATTCACACGCGGAATTCGTTCAACCGATCGAGAGGGCAGACGCGCACAAACTAAATCGCCTCAAAGGGCTTACGCTCACGCTAAGCCGCTATTCGCACTAATACTGTAACAACATTGAGTTACACAACTAATCTGATTCTCTCACTCTCACAGTGCAGGCACCTGCATTAAGCGCTGTCGGCTAGATTCCCAACTAAAACGGGATCAAGAGCATCACCGTCCACAATGCTCGCTCTTTGCATGCAGCGCCAGGGGCGTGTCAATAGCTTACACCATCCACAACATCCACAATCGCTCTCTTCACGGCCTCTAACATGTGAGGTTGCATTAAATGCAGAACACACACACATACTTCAGCATACACACATCTTTGTCAATCATTGCTTTTACTCTTTCGTTATATTGATATATTATCTAATACAGCTGATTTTAAGCGGCTCAACGTTTATTTAAATGTAATTTGCATAAATGAAAGAATGTTTTTAACTTAAATTGATACAGTCACCATAATTTTGTGCCAAGCACTAATAACTAATAATTTAAAATACTTGATTGAATAAAATGTATATGGTTAATATAATTCTTCAATTCTGTAAAATACTCTGTTGTAAATGGTTTCTAAACCTATTTTCAATATATAAACCACGTATTTGCCTACTGCACAAATCTTGCAAGAGTGCACTTATATTTTTACCCCTCATGATTTATATATCGTAGTGTTTTTCACTTCTTTTGCTCCCCTAAGGTGCAGCTGTGTCCTTGCTTCATATTTCAATGCAAAGCCCGTAGCCAATTGACATAAGGGTGAATCAATTATGACCTAAATCACCTCAGGTATGGGGTCAAATGTGGCATACAAAAGACACTTGACCTCGTAGTTGCTGTAGTTCGTAGTTCGATAATTTTACTAAAGATCTAAGGCAAATCTTAAGTTTGCTAAAACTCTATGCTGCGCTTTATCCGCACATTTAACATATTTACATGTACTTTTATTTAATCAACTTAGGAGACTTCAGTTCAATTTGTTTCATAGCCATAACCATAATATATTGACCACATTGGCCACATAAGCGGCAATTAGGAACCACTCAAACGGCCTTTTTGGGAGCTTATAAAGCCATCAACACGCCGCATCGATGTCTTTATGGCCAGGACAAACGCCAAGACTGGTCACAGGAGCTGGCCTAGCATTAGGCTCGAATCCCCAGGGTCTAACCTCAGTACTTAGCAGCAAAGCACTCGTGATGAATGCAAGGCGGGGGCTGCAAGGACCACTCAAAGTGCCCCTCCTTAAGCTTAACCCTTAAAGCACATTTTGGGCAATTTTAAAGGCTTTCTCAACTCTTCTCCCTTATCAGCTTCGTTTTCTTCACCCGCTGTGGCTTAAAAGCTTTAAGAGAATTTATCGCGCGGCCATACAAAAACACTTTAAGATTTTTTTCTTTTATTCTTATAGAAATTATACGCCTTGGCGTAAAGTGAAAGCAGCTAAAATAATAAAACAAGTCAAAGAGTAAGTTTAAAGTGAAGTTCTTGAGTTGTTCAATGGGCAGATATCCTGTAAAACTTAACTATAATTTTAAAACAATCAAATAAGGATTTATAAAGCATATTTGCTTTTAATTTAATTTCTCTATACAATATATTTAATATAAAAAATATTTTTACATTAAAAAAAATCTGATGTTATAATTTAGAATAAAAATCAATCAAAAAAAGAGATGCAAAAATCAAATGTAATGTTTTTTTTTAAACCTTAACCAAAGACAGTTGACTCAAAAAGTAAGAACTATCTATTAAATAAATTATATTAACGTGTTTCTTACAGGGTAGATGTAAGCACGTCAACCACATTAATTGCAATGAGCAACAGTCAGCGCCATTACCACGGCCAATAACTACAGTAGAGTGCGTAAGTATGTGCATGTGTGTGTGTATGTGTGTTACACACATTATTTACAAAAAGAATTTCATGGTGAAAGCAACGCCTGGCTGCGAATATCCTTTGCCAACTGACTATGGAACTGTAGAACTTGATTGTAATAACTTAGCTGGCTGGGCAGGCAGAAATGTGTTGTTGTTGCTGCTGTTGCAGTGTGGTGCAGTTGCCGTTAGATTTCGACCAGTTGTTTGCAGGCTTTCAATATTTTCACACTTTTGTTTAAGTTGTAAGCTGTTGCTCTAATGGTTTTTCACGCCAGTTTTCCATTGCGAGTCTTGTGTCTTTCAATGCTCAAAAATGCCATACAATTACAACTAGCATGTGTGTGTGCGTGTGTGTGATTGTGTGTGAATGTGTTGAAAGTAAATTGCCTTTGGGCGTGCGTAAGAAAAGAGGACAACTGCAACTGCATTGAAGGCGTTTGCCAGGACTAAAACCAGGACCAGAAACCACGCTGCCACCGCCACCGCCATCTCCTGCTGCTGCTGCTGCTGCACTGGGCACAAAATATTTGTTGTCCTTTGGGCTGCCTGGCTGCAAAATATATGGCCTTGTGGTTGTTGTTTTGGCCCGGAATTTATGTGGCCTTCTGGCCACAGCGGCTGGCAACGGGAATTTGCTCGCTCAGCATTGGGTCGGATATTGTTTTAAATGCAATTGTTTTAAGTTTTCATTTGTTAGGGAGAAAGTTCTTTAGGCAACCTGTGTGAGTGTGGCTTTATGTGTGTATCTGACCAGAGGTGTTAAAAGCTTAGATTTTGTTTTAGCAATTTATCAACATTAAAACACTCAAGTCTGAATATGTTCTATATCATACTTAGTTTAAATAAATACTTAGTTTAAGTAATAATACTGTTTAAAGTAACATATTTTTTTATAAATATAGATATTACTTAAATTTTGTATTTTATTTTTGTGCATTTTATTCTATTTGGTTTCAATTTAAAATTTTTTTATCTTTTGCATTTTTAAAATATATTACACAAATAATTATAAATACAAAAACTAATAATATAAATGCAAATATCACTTTAAAAAAGTAAAAAAAATGTAACAATATAATAATTACAATAATATTCTTTGTTTAGTTTTTTGTATGCTTCTAATAATTTGTTACTTTGTGTAGCAGTTTAATTAATTTTGACGCGCTTTCACTTGCATAAAAGCATAAAATATGCAATAAGAACAAAGCAAATAAATTATTTATTAGCGGCTAAAAACAAACAAAGCGGAATTTTTGGCATGCAAAACCTTTAAAATGATGTTAAAAATATTCATGAATTAAATATAAATATTATAAATTTCAATAGAATTTGTAACTGAAAAACGGAAACTATCCGTTCACCATATTCAATGGAATGACTTTGCCCTAATTAATGTCAGCGCATCAAGCGTTTGGATAAACAATTTAACATAACCAATTGCATTTTCAATTGATTTATGTTAATTACTGTTAAACAAAATGCGCTTCGTTGATTACTAAATTGATTTTAAATGAAATGCAAATACAAAACACTGTAGCACAACAACAAAAAAAAGAGTGTAAATCAGTAAACACTACTCGTTAATGAAAATCTATTTGACCCACTGATTGACGTCAAACATTAGAAGGCAGCGAGATAAACAAGAGGGTTGAAAATAAAAAAAATATATAAGTATGGACCACGCACAGTGGGTGGATTTACTAGTTGGTAGTGCTAGTACACAAGAATATATATACTGTATACCTTCACGTTTACCAAAAGTTGAAGTACACTGTAAAGCTTTTATATAAAAATTAATAATTATTCTTTTTTTCGAAACTAATATTTTAATATGAAGTTTATATTTAATTTTAATATTTAATATAAAATATATGCCTGTTTATGTTTTTTATGAGTAGCTTGTGCAGCTATTTTTTATTGTTTCAAATATAGACCTCTAATAAACATAAATACTCTTAAGAACAAAATACAATTTATTATACAATTAAGAGACCTATTCTGCTAATTAAAAAAAATGTCTGTAATATGATATATATAGAAAGATTGTATACATTAAAAATTGATCTATCAATTATTTAGTAAAGCTTTTCATTCGCCAAAGTTCCAATTAAAGCTCCACCAATTAAAGCTATGCTTAAAAATTCCCACAAAATGCGCTTCTTAAAAATCTTTTTCTCGTTTCCATTTTACACTAATATAATTTACAGGTAATTATTACACTGTACCTGCTGCATACAAATTGATTAACTGTTATATTCTCTTTTTTTGCGCTATTTCTTTCTATTTTAAATATTTACTTTGGGTTTTCGCTCTGTGCTTGACTTGGGTGTGGTAAAAAGTTAACGCGATTGGCAGCTAAAATTGAAGTTTCAGCAAGTTAGCAGCTCCTTGGAGAATTTACTTCTAGATTTTCAGAGATAATGACAGTTCATATTTAGATTTTTTTGTTTGTTTTTGTTTGGATAAATCTCAATGCGCATTAATTTTATGGCTCACTCATAAAACTTGTAGAAAATAAAAATTTTAAGGAGCAAATTTTGAGGCGTTGTGCCCAACGGGAATTACTAAAAGCAAATTAGGCAAAGTTTTTAATTTTATTCATCAGGCTGTTTCCTATATAAAGACGATGCTCTAATGAGGCTTATCAATTTCATGTCGCCTACAGTTGTGCTTCAGCAATTAAAAGCCTTTATGTGTGGGCAGCG
>SCDS01001242.1:0-28073 GCA_004149465.1 Drosophila nigromelanica | reverse complement strand
AGATGCCTCCTTCTGCCTGTTACATAGATTTGCACAAAACCATTATACACTTTTTTACCCATTGTGAATGAGTTCAAAGTATAACAAGTGAGATCGTTCTAGTCGGGACCGCCCGACTAGGAGATACCCTGAACCCAGCATTTAACACATACACACACTCTCGGCACTTGATGAGAATTGAAGTGGATATAAATTAAAAAAAAAAAAGAATTAACAAATATCAACCAAAAAAAAATATTCCACTCACAGGACTCGAACCTCCGATCCTTTAGCTATGCTGCACAACTCTTACCGGCTACGCTACACTTCCACTAGGTTTTGTTGTGATAAAATTCAACTTAACCCTTGCAAAAAAAATCCAAGAAAAACGCTAGACAAAATACTGCATTTGTATGTGTGTGCACATGAACATAGAAATTGCATGTGCTTCAGCCAATCAGCTGCGCTTGGTCCCACTACTGAAAAAAGATTCTTGATTTGCTCGTAATCTAACTGTACGATCGTTATGAAATTTTCAAGACTTAAGAGCATCAAAATGTATGTACAAACCAATTTGCAGGCCTGTAGTATTTGATTTGTGTTTTTTTTTTTGGTTATATCGATATTTGGGACGATTGGGGGAAGGTATTTAAAATCTGCTTATGCTTTACGCGAACATAATGAAACAAATTTCTTGGCTCCAGCTTTTATAGTTTAGGAGTTATGCTTAAAAAACAGGGTCAAAAAAGCGATAAATATCGATAAGAAAACGGAAAGATTTATCGATCTTTTGAAATAAACTTGATCTACGTATGGTATATACGAACTGAATTAGTCCAAGATCAGCTTTCTAGCTTTTGTAGTCTCTGAAATCGACGGGTTCATACAGACAGACAGACGGATAGACAGACAGACGGACATGGCTTAACCGACTCGGCCAGTGATGCTAATCAAGAATATATACATTTTATGGGGTCGGAGATTTTCCTTCTGCCTGTTCTATACATTTGCACAAAACCATTATACCCTTTTGACCCATTTTCAATAAGTTCAGGGAATAAAAAAAAGAGACTTGGGAAAAATTAGATAGACAGGAAACGAATACTCATAAAAAGAAAGATCAAGCATATAACAAGGAGCAGTAGACGAAAGACAAGAGTCCCATAAGAAGAGGATTTTATTTTAGTACTAGTCACGGACTGACCTGTTCATTTCTTCCACTTTTCAACACTTACTTCGCACTTAATTTTCTAAAGTAAATAAAATGAAATATTGGGTTACAATCGCGCTCATGGTACTGACACAGTTCAGCGCCCTGATCGCAACAGTCATCTATGGTAACCTGATATCTTCGGCTTGCCGGCTGTAGTTTTGTAACTTTGTAGATTTGGATTATTTTACCTTTTTGCATCTTTGTTTTGCCTAAATCTCAGCTTGCTGGTGGCTTTAGATTTAGTTCTGTATCAGTACCAAGAGAGCGCATAGCTTCTTAAACACATTGCTCCGGAATAGCCGCAAATATATCTTTTGCTTTATTGTTGTACCACAAGGCCAGCGATTAGAGAGCTAACCGCAATCCCAACCCAATCCCAAGCTTTAGAAGACCCTGCAATTGGACAACTCCTGGAGACGTACGACATCTGCCAGCGACTTGGAAGACGTACCGGCATTTGCGGGTATTTGCGTAGTTTACATATAGCTAACAGCTAGCTAGCGATGAGAGAGCAGTCTCACAGCTGTGGAGCTATCAGCCTGTTACAATATGTAACTTTTAACTAACTTAAAATCTTATTTTTTTTTTTTTAACTACGCATACAAAACATTTTCGCCCTTAAGTGCTAACAGAAATGCGTGTCACCGTAACATATACTGTTAATCAAAATGTTATCAGCCTAGAATTCTTATCATAACCTGTGGTTCTCTCAGCCATGGTCCAAGGCATACAATACATAAAGTGGATGCGATGGGCAAATGAAATGTCGTATTTTAACAGCCTGAACCTATTGAAAATTGGAAAAAGGATAAAATGATTTTGTGCAAATGTATGTCACGTATGTCAAGGCGTATGTCAAGAGGAGGCATCTCCGACCCCTAAAGTATATACATATAATATATGTATATTTTTATAGCTCAATTTTACTATCAATATTTCTTACATTTTTTAGAGATGTAATGTATGTTCTTATAGCAGTCGACTCCGCCTCTTAGTCTGAGCCCCTTCAGATTCCACCTTTGGACATTGAATTCGTTGATGTAAAAGTCTGTTTAGGATATCTTTCGAGGTATATAATTTATTCTTACATTCCTCCACTCTCTGATATGTCTATCTATTTAAACCAGCTTTCCGTCATCCAATCAATCTCTTTCCTACCTTTGGGACCTTTTGGTTGTTCTTGGTTGTTTTTTCCGACGTGACTTGGTGCTCTATTATGCACTCTGAGTTTCTGATGCCTTCAAAGTTACATGATCTTGTTGATGGTCTACATGGATTGTCCCTTGCTCAGGTTAATCCAGTGCGCAACTCAAAAGACAGATCTTGATCTTTGATCTTTACGTTGGATTCCACCAGCAACGTTGGACGCAGGATTGACCCCCTTTTAAGACCTTAGCTTTCCAAAACCGGCGGATCGTACTCGCTGCTTTCATAAGGCTGATTTTCTTAAACTTAATGATCTTGTTCAGCATACTGGCAACTGTGCCACTTGTGCAGATATTGATGTTGCCGTTAAACTTTTTTGTGATACTCTGAATTCACATTTTGATGTCTGCGTTCCTCTTGTGTATCCGACAAGGTCTAATTAGCCTCTCTGGATCTCAAAGGAAAACATTAAGTCGAGATATTATAAAAAATTTAAGAAATCGGGAAAACCTGTAGATTTCTCCCGTTATGCTTTTGCCAGATCTGACTTCTATAAATTTAATCTCGTATGCTACAAAAATTATCTTCGTCGTTGTCGACTTAAATTTTCACAAAACACAGCAATTTTGTAGGTTTGTCAATCCCTAACGAAAGCTGTATATTTTGCCTTCTAAAGTAAGTTTGTAAACGCGGGTGCGAACACTGATCAGGGCATCGCCAATCTGTTCGTATCATTTTTTCAAACAACCTATTCCACATTTACGAGGAATAATCTGCCTTACCCACATCAGTTAGTCGTCAAACTGCATTGTCCCATCATTAATGAAAGTTCTCTACTTTGCGACCTAAACACAATCAAACCAATGTCTTCACCTGATTCGGATGGTGTTCTCGCTGGTGTGCTCAGATACTGTGCAAAAACACTTTACTACTATTTTTTATATCTCTTGTCCGTCCCATTCTGGAGTTTGGGTCATGCGTATGGTTATATTATAGAGTGATCAGTTCGGGATCTGCCCTTCCCCGTATTAAGTCTTTACTTTTAAGCTATTTAGCAAGAAGATTGTAGATAGTCTGTTTTCGTCTCGTATTTCGCGACTCGTATCGTACATTAAACGACTGCGCCCCTCGGTCGGTGGAGCGAGAGGTGGGATGATGTGCATAGCATTGAGATTCAAGCGTACAAAAAAATAATAATATTTAATAAAATAAATTAATAAATCCAAAATAAAATTTAAATATTACAATTGAATTCAATGGTTAAAATTTAACCGACAACACGTCAGTAATAAAACATAATTATGAAATTATAAATTAGGACAAAAAACTAAAAAAATGTCGCGAGTGGACCGATTTTGTTTTCGTTCTCAAATTAGCGAAAATGAAGCTGCCTTGTAGTATTTCGATGTTTGACGTTACTCATCTTAACAGTTATATTATCTTTGGCTCACGGTATCTTCTAGCAGGCACTCCTGACTAGAGTACTTTTACTTCTTTTAAATATTTGTTGTAGACAAATTATCTCGGTCAAAATTAAAGTTAGTATAATATCGTTTATTGAATTGAATTTCATTTTTAAAGCCTATAAATCTATAATTTAATGTCATATAATTTAATGTCAAATAATGACAATAACATAGCTAGAACCTTTATTTATAATTAGTTGTCAGCAGCTGTATATAATCTGCATGCCCATTTTTAATGCATGTACATGACTAACAGCTGTCATTTCTTCTCTCATGTTTCAGCCTAGCTTTATTATTATTGGATGTAGATATAGGACAGTAATTTAGGATTTCAGTTGAAACACCTGCTCGCGAAAAGCAAAAATGCACAAATTCAAATCTATCCTGATGAACCTTGTATTAGACACATCATATACAAGATCCATACTCAATAATTGGACGGACAAGTGAAGTATATAGCGTTTTGGTAGCGTAGAGGTCATCAAATTCGTTCGACCAATGAACTAACACTAAACGCTCAATTAACTGCAGAAGAAATGTACTTGTCAAATTTATGTGTGGGATCTAAAAAAAATACCCAAATCATCAACTGATTCAATACGATCAAGTGGCTTACTATTATTCAAAAATGGCATTCTTCTATTAAAAGACATTAATTTACACCTTTTGCAATTAAGACTAAATAAATTTACTTGACAACTTTGCCCAGATATATAATTATTAAACGACACGCAAAGTTTAACATCATCGGCCTTTAAAATAAACTTTTTGGGTTCTGAGTTAAATAGTTAGGAGTCAAAAGCCTTAGTAAAATCAATGTAAACAACATCAGTTTGCATTTTATTTTGAAATCCCTTTATACCAAAAAACGTGAAATCTAAAAAGTTAGTGGTAGAAGATCTATATTTCACAAACCCATGCTGGCAGTGTGAAATTTTATGACTACAAATATGTTGCAGTTGAAAAGTTATAAATTTCTCAAAAATCTAAGGAATCTCAGACAACTTAGAAATTCCTCTAAATTTCTGAAAATTTAACTGGTTTCCTTTTGTATGGAAAGGAATTATATAAGATTCTTTCCAAATGTTTGGAAAAGAACATAACTTCACGGACAATTTAAGTAGTTTATACAAAGCATTCAAGAAAGGTTTAGCACCGTACCTAAGCACACAGCTTGGTGTTCCATAAGGTTCCGACAAAAATATGGGTTTGATGGCCCGTAATCAATGCAATTTAAGTCATTTACATGGTATTATATTATAATTTAGGTTTGTTCATGTTTATGAATTTGAAGTAAAATATTTTGGACTTATGGGCCTGGAATAATTGGTCTGGAGTAACCAAACCTCGTCTCTAAAGTTAAAAACACCAAAACATAGTAGGTAAAAATATTTCAGTTATCGAAAACCTCCGGCGAGGTTAATTTAGTCGAAAGAACCCGTTTTTACTTTCATTAAAAGAAATCCAAAAATTTAAATCTTCAAAATCCATTAGACACAGAAAGTATAACTTGGAGGAACTGTAGTTTCGCTCACAACCTTTTACTGCCGAAACAATCTATGACTTTTTTATTCGATTGACGATTGACTTAAGTACATTAGTTAACGCTAAATTAAGTCATCTGAACGTGACATAAATTTGCAATA
The DNA here is from genome assembly GCA_004149465.1 of Drosophila nigromelanica. Taxonomy (NCBI): domain Eukaryota; kingdom Metazoa; phylum Arthropoda; class Insecta; order Diptera; family Drosophilidae; genus Drosophila; species Drosophila nigromelanica. The sequence continues at coordinate 22,623 of SCDS01001242.1, read as the reverse complement.
AAAATTAGTTGTGCACAAATGGACCGCTAACATATTATAATAAGAAAATTGTCATTTCATTAATTTTTGATTAATGTTGATATTAAATTATTTTTTTTTAGATTTAAAAATTTGTTATATGAGCTTACCTAATTGTCTGTATATGTCCGCTTTCAAATGCAGAGATATATTTTTGTCATTTAAAATAAATTCATATGATTCTTTTGCAGCCTTGTGTTTATTTTGTACTTCATACAGATGAGCTATTTGGAATTTCACTGGAAAAAACACAAATCAAAATAATAATATAATAAATATTTTGAACATTGCAAGTTTCATAAATTGTAATATTAGAAAAATACTCTAAAGGTAAGTTTAGTATCACTAGATCGGCCATAATTTCATTAAAATGATATAATGCAAACAGAAACAACTAGGAGTATTTTAGTCGACGTGTCAATGTGTCCCATTAAGATACACCCTGTAACAAGAAATCGAACTTTCATACAAACTTATATACACACACATACAAATACACTGGACAAGCTACGCACTTTACTGTGTACATGTCCTTCCCCCAGACACTACTAAACAAAATATATGCTTAAATAACATAAATGATCCCTATGATATTTTAATGACAAATAAAGCAAGAAAATGAATGTATAATTATATAATAGGAAATTAATAATAATTGTGTGTATTGGTATGCCGGCTACGCCCACTAGAACGCCCACAGAGCCCGCCCTAAAAATCGGAAATGCCTATACTTCCATAGTTTATAAGCTAGTTATAAAATTTTCAGGACATATTCAGACCATTGATATGTTTGTACTGACTTGCAAATAGTCTGTAGTATTTGAATTGCGGTTTTGCAATTTTATCAATATTGGGGGCGATTGCGGGAAGTATCAAAATTTGCGTCTGGTTTACACAAACATAACTCACATAATTTGTTGCCTCTAGCTCTTATAGTCTCCGAGATATGGTAAGAAAACCAAAGGTTGAAATCAATTTTTATCGATATTAATGAAATGGAGTAAGTTATCGAAAATAAACTTGTTCTGCGTATAATATATACGAACTGAATAAGTCCGAGATCAGTTTTTTCGCGTTTGTAGTTTCCGAGATCGCTGCGTTCATACAGACGGACAGGCAGATGGATATGGCTAAATCAACTCAGCTCGTCGTCCTGATCAAGAATATATATACTTTATGGGGTCGGAGATGCCACCTTCTTCCAAAACCATTACACCCTTTTCACCCATTTTTAATTGGTATAAGGTATAAATACCGAAACTTTCTAAAAAAAAAAACAATAAAAATTAAGACCGTGAAAGAGTATAATGCAGTCGGTAATGCATGACTGCAGCGTTCTTATTTCTTTATTATCATCGAAAATCCATTTTAAGACTTTGGTTTCTTCTTAGTATATTTCGCAGGTTAGCAGAGCTAGATTATGTTCTCTTAAAGTAGCCACAGATCAGAAATATTTAAATTTTTGAATACCTCCCGCTATAAATTAACTAGAAGATACGCTGAACCCAGCACTTCACACATTCACATAAATTCATGGGAGAAGCGGCGCACTTTTGATATTTGTGGTGGTTTGCAAAATCTCAAACAATATGTGTATGCTTTATATATTTTTACACAAAATTACACATACACGCGTACGGCAATTTATGACTAGTATAAGGAAAAAAAATTTTTAATACAAGTTAAAACCTAATCAACAAAAAAAAAAAAATTTACGACTCCTACTTACGAGAGTTTGAACCCCTGTCTGCAACTTCAGCTGCACCACCCTTACTAACAGCGCCACACTACTGTTTCGTTTCTTTGTGACAAAAATCAACTTAACCATCACAAAGAAATTGTAGAAAAAGTTCTGACTGTGTGAATGTGTGAATATGTGAATGTGAATACAAAAATTGCATGCACTTGCTGCCAATTGGCGTGTCAAATTATTTTAAAATTGAGCACACGTTTTCCTTAAAACACTTCTATGTTTCTGTACCAATCTTAATGAATCTCTTTGCAAAAGATTAAGTGCTATAGAATATTAAATTTGGTATGTATAGCTCTCATAATCTATAAAGAAAACTTAAAAAAAATTGAGGTTGTTGTAGATAAGTAAAGCTGGGTCGTTGCCAAAGACTTGATAGACGAATGGTCAATAAAAAAGGCACTGGTCAAAAGCTAGTCAGATCACACGTATGTAGAAAGACCAGCTATTTTTCTAGGGCAGAACTACGGCTCTTGGTATCCTGTCTCATGGGACACCACACAGTCAAGTACCACCTCTACAAAACGCGCATATCTTTCGCCACAGCGTGTAGAGAGAATGACGCGACCAAAAAACACAATTTATGTAATTGCCCATCTAGGAGAAATTTTTCATGCAGAAAATTTGTTACTCTAGCACAAATAAGAAATTCCTCGACAACAGATCTCCTCTTCTTTAGAAAACGCCTTTTATCTTCTTAGGAAGCCCCAGGGCATTAAAGACCAACCACTTTGCAAAAATGATCAATAGACCGCACCTCATTGTGAAGACATATTTTTTTCTTAGTACTTAATTCGTTTTCCTTTGGAATTTGGAGGTACTCGAAAAATGTTATAGTCAAATTGAACACATTGAATAGAATTCTTTTTTCCACACTCAAAAATGTGCAAAAGAAAATGTAGAGAGAAGGGATTTTTCTTAACCCATTCTTACAGTACAGTACAAGGAAAATAAATTCATTGTGCGAATAGCGTTAACATTAAAAGAAATAGATATTATTTGCCATATGTTCTGGTAGTATAGTATTAGCAGATCTTTCAATATTTTAGCGAATGATTTGGATGTATGGCATCTGCCAGTTTAAAACCCTCTAAAACCCAATTTTTATGCCCTAAGGGCATTGGAAATGGGTAAAAAAATGTTATAGTGGTTTTGTGCAAATGTGTGTAACAGGCAGGACGCATCTCTGATGCCTTAAGTATATTCTAGATCAGGATTAACAGCAGAGTCTTACCAAGTCCTTCTCTCTACCCGTCCGCCAGTATAAACGCGACAATCAAGGAAACAATAAGAGGTAAAAACTTCAAATTTTCGAATATCCCGTCCATGGCACGCACAGGTCAAGTTTATTTTAAATAATCGATAACTCGTAACTCTAATTTTCGTAATTTTAATAATATGAGAGTTACAGACACCAAATGTCATTTAAATGGATATTTGATGTTGGATATACTAAAACGCTTAAAAAATGTTTTGCAAAAATATTCGGTAAAGAAATACAAAAGTTATTAAGGAAAACGTATGGTAAAATTAAATAAGGAGCAACAACCGAAAGCAGTGCATGCATGTGCCTAGTAATAGACTTCCGACTAGAGCAGTTTTACTTGTTAGCTACTATACTGGTAATATAGAAAAAAAGGAAAAACCATTTAAAATATATGAATATACCTTGAAGATCCGAAAACGTAGACGGCGATGAATCCACCAACGCCAATTGCAAGTGTTTAAGTGCACTACGGAAATCACCATTGACTTTTAGCATCAGTCCTAGACGTAAATGGGCTTCATTAGCACAGGGGAAATATGGGTTCAAGTACAACAGCTCTTGAAATACTTTTATTGACCTAAAATATATAGACAAATTTTAATTTCTTCAAATAAAATGCAATAATATTAATATGTTTAAGTATGTGATCCAAACAGTATAGCAATGGTATCTTAGCTATACTTGTATTAAAGTCGAAAGTGAATCAAACTAAGTTCTGGGTTAAGCGTCTGATCGGCTAAGACCTGCCGATAGTTTTCAATCTTATAGATTACAGAATAATTAGTACTTTAGTATTTTAGCAGATATCGAGATATGTTAATTTAAACAAAATGATCTGCATTCGTTATCAGGGCTGCTAAAAAAATGTCATTGGTTTGGTTGACGGTTCGAACAAAGGTTTCGCCTTTACTTTCGGTTTATGAACTTGGTTTTGCAAATTTATGAACCTAGGTTCAAAGAAATTGTTTTATATTTTATCAGTTTATCACAAACAAAAAACTGCTGCTTTTTCTTCAGAACAAAGTTCTAAAAAAAAAATTACTCTTGCCTTGCAAATCGGTGGCGCCAGTGATCTAACGAAGAATGCCTTAGACGCGTGCTACAACATGGTTAGTTGTGTAGTATGTATTATAGATGCATTTAGATACACATATATAGTGCGTTAACAGTGTGTGAGTGTTTATCAAACAAAAACATCTCTACACAAGGTAAAAGTCTAGGGGCGAAAGCACATTCAACCCCAAAATTTTTTAATAATCAATTTGTGACGAATGATATAGACATTTACACATAAAGGTCCACCATGACAAACAAATTAAAAGTTTATGTTGAATCATTATTTTCAGATATTATCTACAAAAAAATATACAAATTTTAATAATTTAAACAGTTTGATTTAATTTACAATGATGAGCAAACTGACTGCAAAGTTGCATAAGTGCAAATTCTCGATTTTGTTATATTTCAAGCCATTATCTCTTCATTATTTTCTTCTCTTAGACAGATGATAACACCCATTCCACAAAATCTCTCTTATAACAATTAACTATAACAAAAAAAATGCAAACAGAGCAAACCAGTTACGATTAACCGAAAGTTTTAAACTTTCTTTACTTCATATTCTTATATCCCGTTCGCGATCAAAAAACATCATTTGTTCTCATTACGTGATAGATAAGTCCAGCGAGTGTGAAAATTGTTCTATAATATTTTAGACTATTCTATTTAATGCCTAACTTACAAAAAATACACGAGTTTAATAGAATCAAATTATAATTTTTTAAAGTTATTTGAAGTGTGTCCCGTGCGAATAAAAATAGTCAAAATTATTACTAATATGTATATATAAATAAATATATAATATTTTCTATAGATGAGCAACAGATGCGCTGCAAAACGGAGCAATAGCGTTAAAAAGTGGAGAGAATTTTCCGTATAAAAAATAATGACACAAAGAAAAACAAAATAGAGAAAATAGGAAGGCATTGCGAAAAATAATACAAATATAATTGGCATGATTGCAGAATTGAAAGAAAAGAAAATAACTTTCGCGAGAAAAAAAGGAAAATAACATAAATAAATAGTCCGCCTTAAAAAATAAATATTATTTAATTTATATATTTCATTACTATAATTTTTTATGTGCTTTAATACAGAAAACGACTTCCGAAAACTACTTTCGTTTTAGGTCCCGTGCGAGTCGGTTTTCTTTTGCCTATATCTTGAAACCTGAATTACGAATTATCAGATATAATGTAGAAGATATGGAAATGTGCTTTACTTTGACTTTTTTCACTTTAAAAGTGTAAGACTGTATCACTCGTCAACGAGGAAATGCCCATATTCAATTAATCAATATCAATATATAAACTATTCAAAATATACCGATATTACCGACTGCGTTATACTCTTTCACGGTTTTAATTTTTATTATTATTTTGGTAAATTTCGCTTTTAAGAAATTTTAAATCGTTTTTTCCCCCTATATTTAAAGGAGGTGACCGGTTATCTACCTGTGGAAGATATAAGCTTTTGCGATTTTTGATGGCGGGTTGGTTGAGGGACGTTATAGGTCACCAGCTATCTATATACAAGTTTTGGAGTATTAGAGACTCTAGCTTTGCGATTTTAGGTGTGGCAAACAGCACCCACAGTGGGCGTATCCCAAAATCATTACACTATCTGACGTGGGTACACACGTGTATATATACAAAATTTAGCGGTAAAAAAAATGCGTCGAAAAGAGATATGATAAATGTCAAATGTTAGTCGTCGCGGACATGTCACCACAAAGATGGAAAATCAAAAGAGGACAGAAAAGTAAAGCCAAGGGAAGACAAAGTTAACGAGAAGTTTTGTTCGGTGTTTGCTAAATGCAAGATATGTGCACAGAAATAATTTTTGGGTTTAATCCACTTAGTTTGTGGTCTTATAAGTACGGTATCACAGGGCGGTTCACAGTATTTAACCACGTTTATGGATAATAAGCTGCGTTAAATATCGATTGATATCGTAAAAACGAAAGACAAGATATGCGAAAAATTAAACAGATTATGGCCATTAGATGTGATAATGGGCGCGAATACATTAACGGTGCATTTGATCAATTTTTGCCAAATCAAGTACTTCACGGTACGGAGTATGGAAAGAAGCCGAGTATATTTCACTTGAAGATGCTTGGTACAAAGACAATTGTTTTAAATTAAATTCAAAAAACAAAATTCTCAGCAAAAAGTGTGGACCATATGTTAGTGGGTTACCCTGGACGGCAAAGTTCTGTAGCCTGTACAACCCAGTTAGACTAAACGTAGCAGAGGGTCGAGACGTTATCTTCATAGAAAACGTATTGGCGCATGATCTGCCCAGTAAGGCATGTGACCAATCAAGCTTTGTGTTGATAGAGCCCCGTAATAAGCCGGTGTGCGATGATGACTGCCAGCAACCAAATGAACCAAAGGGTCCAAATGATGACGTGGTCCAAAGAGATATCGAAGAAAACCTCCAACAATTTGTAATGGGCAGCCAAGTCTATCTCGAAAATAAATATGAGAGGTTTAATTATTGGCTGCTAATGAAATCGTTACAGAAGAAGTTTGATCACCTACAGAACATAACAAGTGATTGTGATTGTTTTAGTCTGGACCGCCCGACTAGGAGATACACGGAAAGCAGCAATTCACACAAACGCACAGCACTTGAGTGTTGAGGTGAACATAATTAGAAAAAAGTTAAATTAATAGCTATCAAAAAAACACAAAAAGAAAAATTCCGCCCACTCGTTAACTTCAGCTGCACAAATCTCATAAGTTGCGTCACACTACAATTTCGTTAAGCTGTGAAAATCGCTATAAAAGATTTAGCACTTGTTTTTATGAGCTTTTTTTTTCGAAGCTAAGCCTGTATTTTTGACCATAGGGCACTTCCCTCTAACAAACTGTTCCTCGATGGAGATAGGTTTCTCAACCATTGAGGTGGCTACGGTAGAAGGAGCGCAAAATGTTAGTGGCGTCGGCATACTTGTCTGGTGACATTTTATTAAATATTGGCGGATTGCCGGTGGTCTGCTCTTCCCGATCCCCAGGCCAAGCGGAACTCCTTTCCAATTTTTTGTAATCTAAAGAAAGCAAATTGGGACCAATACTTCCCGCCACGAGGGAGACAGAATTCGCGCCAAGACAACTTTAAGATGTGCTTTTAATATCCAATTAACTAATAGTACAGTTCTAAGACCCCATCAGGCGAAACGTGGGGTTCCGTGGTACAGCGAAGACCTTGCAATTCAAAAAAGGAGGTCAACATGGCTATAGGCACTATGTACAACAAGAACAATAGACGCCCCAAAGTGGCTACCTCTCAAACTACTGCGAAAGTGTGCAGTCAGTTTCAGAAGCAGCAAGATTGCAAAAGGCATTGGTCATAGGGTCATCTAATGGGATGCGGCTCCTAAAAAGGATTGACGGGAAATGCTGGAGCTATTGCTGTAGGTGCATTTCTTTGCATCTGTTATAAACTTGGACAATCAATATAATTATGAGACTACTGAACCACCAGCAAAACTGCGCCACAGACAGTCGGATTTTATCTGCGACCACGACAAGCTCAGGTGACCTATTAAATCATTCGTCCCCTTTATGTCACCGAAAAGATATTCTCAATCCACTAATTGACTTACTTAGGGCGAGATTCACTTCGGGGCATATTCTGTTACCTTGGAGGGATGGAAATGTGATTTTTATTACCAAACAAGAAAACCGTCCCTTGGATCTATCCACTTTGCTGCTTAAAACCGCAGAACGCCTGTTGGACGCTCATATCCGCTGCAGATTGTAAGATTCCAATCCCCTGCACCATACCATACACCATCAACAGATGTCGCTCTATATCAGATAGTCAATTGATAAGGAAGGCATTCGAAGCGAAGGAAATTGTTTTGGGAGTGGGATTTTGGCAATCCTAGTAATGATTGCATGAGTCTGCAGTAGTTCACAGGACTAACCACCGAAATCTCGGCTGCAATGGACACCTGGCCAAGTGTTGTTCAATCTGAGATCCACTCCATTGAGTCGTGCTCTGGACATATCTTTGACGATGAATAGAGAAGGCAACGTAAATATATTTTCAGATAGCATTCAGCACTTTCCTTATAGAGGATTAACTCGCGACTGGTTGTGGATTTCTGGAGTCACACCTTGCTGGGTTCCAGGCCGGAATTTATCGTATCTAAGTTGCGGACGGACAATCTATGGCCGATTTCGCAACTCTTCTGGGACCCGAACCCTTTCATAAGTAAAGCTGGGTCTTTGCCAAAGACTTGATAGAGAAATGGTCAATAAAAGAGGGAAATTTACTGGCCAACGAGACCTGGGTTACGGCAAGCTAAAAAGCTAGTCAGAGCACACGTAGGTAGAAAGATCAACAATTTTTTCCTAGGGCGGAACTACGGCTCTTGGTATCCTGTCTCATGGGGCACCACACAGTACCACCTCCACAAAACGCGCATATCTCTCGACACAGCGTGTAGACGCTGTAGAGAGAATGACGCGACCAAAAACACAATTTATGTAATTGCCCAGCTATTATTTGGACTAGGAGAAATTTTCCAAGCCGAAAATTTGTTACTCTAGCACAAATAAGAAATTCCTCGACAAAAGATCTCCTCTTCTTTAGAACACGCCTTTTGTCTTCTTAGGAAGCCCCAGGGCATAAAAGACCACCCCCTTCTGTCGTTGTGCCTCTAAAATTAGTTGTCCCCTTTGTCTGTTAGACTGCCTCAATTAAATATTTATAAAAATACGCTCTTTAAATTGTGAAAACGCAATGCCACCCAGAGTTGAAGTTAGAGGGGATATTCTAGACTATGTATATCATTTGTGCTGAGCGCTCTACGGACAGTTTCGATTCGATCGGGATAATAATTAAGGACGAGCAGAAAGCTAAATATTTCCACAGTATATCGATTTTTTAGACGTTGTAAACTACATCGGATAGTGGAATGACTTCTATTAAACACTTTGTAAATATGATCAGTAGACCGCACCTCATTGTGAAGACATAATATTTTCTTCTTACTACTTAATTTGTTTCCCTTTGGAATTTGGAGGTACTCGGAAAAATGTTAACGTCAAATTGAACACATTGAATGGAATTCTTTTTTCCACACTCAAAAATGTGCAAAAGAAAATGTAGAGAGAAGGGATTTCTCTTAACCCATTCTTACAGTACAGTACAAGAAAAATAAATGTTTTTAATAAACATAGTGCCAAATAAACACATTGTGCGAATAGCGTTAACATTAAAAGAAACATTGTGCGAATAGCGTTAACATTAAAAGAAATAGATATTATTTGCCATATGTTCTGGTAGTATAGTATTAGCAGATCTTTCAATATTTTAGCGAATGACTTGGACGTATGGCAACTGCCCGTTTAAAACAATCTAAAAACCCAGTGTTTATACCCTAAACCCATTGGAAATGGGTAAAAAAAAGGTTATAATGGATTTATGCAAATGTATGTACCAGGCATGACGCATCTCCGATCTAGGAAACTATAAGCGCTATAGATTTCAAATGTTCAAATATATCGTCCATGGCACACACAGGTCAAGTTTATTTTAAATGATCGATAGCTTACAACTCTAATTTTCTTAATTACAGTTACAGACACCAAATTTGATTTAAATGGATATTTGATGTTGGATATACTAAAGCGCTTAAACAATGTTTTGCAAAAATATTCGGTAAAGAAATACAAAAGTTATTAAAGAAAATGTATGGTAAAATGAAATAAATTCCGCGAGCCGAAAAAAAATAGTAACATTAGCCGTTTTTTGGGCTAATCTCCAATATTTTGCGTAATTGCGTTTGTACAAAGTACGCACTTATTAGTTTTAACTAAGATTTCCATCATAAAAGTTAATAATAATCTTTACAATGGGACATGGAAAGCACTGCACTGACAGAAAAACTTACAGAGAAGTTCTTCAAATTGTAGGAGGCTCCAATAAAATAATTTAAAACGCCTTAAATTGAGAAGAAAAGAAAAACACGCGGACGAAAACAATGTATGACCGCTCTTCATGTCAAAAAACTGATTTGTTAGAGCAAAAAGGATCCTTTCAAACCGAGCTTAAAATAAATGTGACGGGCCAAACAGTTCTTACATATCTTAGGCAACATAACCTAAAAGCCTGCAGCCCAAGAAATATACCATTTTTAAATGCGACACACATTACTAAGCACACGAAGTTTGCCAGGTATGGGCCTGTTTCTCCTACTATGGAGTAGGTCCAATACCTTGGATAAAACCATCATGGATCAGCACATGTACGTGAATATCATGTAGACAGTAATGATACCCTTTGCAGAACATGAAATGCTAGAATTAATAATTTAAAACTGTTAACTAATGAATTCGTTACATATTGGTAATTTTTTTAATTTTTATATTTTTGAAAAGTGGTGCTATTATTTTTTTTTCGCCTATCTACATTAATGTGACTCCATTTATTGACTTCATTTTCTTTTAATTAACAAAAACAAAAAAAATAACGAAATACTTCTTTCTAGCTTACAGCTTATTTTATGTAGTCTCAAAAGTATCAAAATATTTTAGAAATGTGAATAATTATTTATATATTCAGTATTTAGTATGGTAGCCTTTATTGTCTACCACAGCTTGAAGCATTTTTGACATTGAACCGACTAATTTTTGAGTCAGTTCGGACGATATACTGCTCCACTATTTCACAAGAGCCAGTTTTAGCCTTTTTTTTTATTGGAAATGTGATATTTTCGAATATTATTTTCTAAAATTGACCACAATTCAATAACGTTGATGTCTGGAGATTGAGCCGGCGGATTCGTCACATGGGGACACTTGAATATGAGCCAAGCCTGCACAATACCCGCCTTGTGCATTAGATCAGATAAAAACGGAAGTTGTGCCTTATTCCCAGATTCACCGGGTTTTGGGGAAACCGCAAGGAAAATAAAAACACAGATTATGCCATCATTTAGGGGACTTACAGTTAACATAATATCAAAATTTATATTAAAATATAAAATGTGAAAGTTATTAGAAAAAAACATAAAAATTAGCGGGAAAAAAAGTATACATCGTACATCGGAGCATCGTTTAATTAAGTGAAAAATGGAAGTCAAAAGACACGACACACGAACACAGAAATTGCTTGTGCTTCAACCAGGCAGCTGCGCTTGGCCCACTCTACGGAAAATATATTCTTAATTAGCACGTATACTAAATGTATGATCGATATGAAATTTTCAAGACTTAATACGAGCATCAAAATATATGTAACACCGAGACGAGATATTTCCAGCCCAGTTGCAACACAGCATAGAAGATATTCACAAGTTACTAAGGGCGAGATTCACTTGTCGTGTCTGCTTAAGTACGCCCGATGGACTCTCATATCCAGTGCAAATTGCAACACACCTATCCCCTGCACCATACACAACTCATCTACATATATAAACACATTTATACAAATATTTTAAACGAGAATTGAATTGTTAAGGTCACAAGACTAGGGTTGATCCAAAAAACTTAATTCTTTGATAAGACAATAACTCAAACACTCATCGTACTTGATTCAATAATGACTTTTGTGTACTGCACACAATAAAAATTACTACTACAATCGCCGGTTTTGAATCCCATTGAGCACGTTTGGGATATTCTTCAAAAAAAAAAAAAAAAGAAATACGGGAAACATTTTTATACTGTTCTTTCCGAATGGGAGAATAATAACGCCAATGACACAAGTAACTTAAAAAACAGCATGCACCGTCACTGATGCTGAATTCGGCCCAACAAAAAGTTTTTATACTATATATATTGAAATGTTAAAAAAATGTACATCCATCCGAATCCGGAATATAGGGCATTTTCTGTTTTTTTTTTTTGCCAATTGTAAATATTCTTGGTTTATTGTTAAATATACGGATTATTGATAGTAACTTTAATAATGAAATAAAACTTGTGTGTTTAACTAAATTAATTCTGTTAAAAAAAGAAGTGTCCGAATAATTTTTGGGCTCAGCGTACGTACATACATATGTACAGATGCATGAATATCCCATACATGTGTATTAGCTTGCACATTACATTCCTGATGTGCGTGCGAGTTAAACATTTGTTTTCAGATATAAAACATAAATATATACACAATAATACATTAACACATTTGTATTCTTTTAAATAAATAAATAAGTACCTATAGGGATGGATTAATCAATACACTTCAAAGATTTTTCAACCTGAATTTGACCTGGTGGATTATTTTTAAAACTTTTAGTAATTAATTTGTACTAGTTTTAAGCAGCTGTGATATTTTGTTTGGCAGTGTTATTTGTTTTAATTTAAAAAATCACATAGTCAATACACATTCATAATTCAAAGATTTTTAATTTATTTGCTAGTGATGACAGAACGTGTACGTAAATATATCGATGATTCAGTTGGGAAGCCTTCGATAAATTGATGTACATTTTGGAAACGATTGAAAATACATTTAAATTGAAACAATTACCTTATACACAAAGTGTGTTAAAAAGTTTCTCTTTTCATATAATAATAATAATAATAATAATAAGTAATAAATTACAAATTTGTAAGGCAAGGACTTTAGTTCTACGACTTTTGGAAAAACCCGCTAGGTTGGCGGGAAAGCGGTAAGATCCGCTAAATTTAACACTCCACAGTTTGCAAAGAACATACTGTTATGTTCTTTATTTCGTTTGAAAGATATTATTTAGAGCTTAATGTTTGCTTTGACACTTTTTTTTTTTGAACAAATAGGTAAATACCTACGAAACAGTTTGAAATTTAAAAATACTTCTATGGCAGAAGTTTATTACATTTTTAAAATCTGGTATTTTTTTAAAGCTTTTTTCAGAGTGATGCAAAAACGCCGGTTTTGATCATTACTCGAGAAAGTCACAACCGATTACAAACAGTTTTACTATTCTTGAAAACGTATAAGTAAATTTATTTAGCTTTAATGATAATCATTGTTTTTGCAACTATATATTTATGCATCAAGAAAATTACGATTATGAATATGATTGTTTTTAAAATATTAGTCATTGAAATAATGGAAAGACGGCGATATAACAACAGTTTACAGCTAGACTCGTATTTGTCGATTTATTTTATTTTATTTTTTTTATTGCAAAATCTACGAAATTTTAAGTTCAGTCTCAGGGATACCGCTCTGAATTCATTAGTTGGCTGCGTAAATGTATAATCACATAAATATATTAATAGATCATTAATTAAGATATTATTCAATGAAATTAATACCGAAAATACAAATTTTTATGATGTATAGTCAGAACAGATTTTACAAATTTCTGTGGTATTGACCGAGATAAGGCCGTCTAATCTATAGATAAATGACCATAAGCCAATCAATAATTTTTTTTAAATACAATATACTGTTTATAGAAAGGTAAAGGTATAGATTTTAATTATTTTCAGTGTTCATCGCTTTCCAAGTGCGAATACAAAAATACAAGAATATTGTTTTACGATTCCAAATACCATAGAAAATCGTATCTGCTGTGATATACATCATATAAATTGGTCCTTTCCGCATTAATTTTAATAATATATCTTAATGATCCATTAACATATTTATGTGTCTTTAAAGTTAAAAAGCCAATAAATTAATTCGTCGCGGCATTCCGAATATCCTAGAAGTTTTCGTAAAGAAACAACTAATTCGAACGTGTCTATCTTTAAAATGTTGTTAACCGGAGCATAATTAATGTCAAATTAACTTTACAATTTAATTTTTTTATATTTGAAGTCCGAAAATCGTGAAATATACCACAAAAAAATCATAATTTTCTAAATTCAAAAATATTTAGTTTCAAAACCAATGATTAAAATTGAAGTGTTTTTACTTTATTCAAGAATCGTAAAGCTTTTATTAATAGGTTATAACTTTTTCAAGTAATGATCAAAAATGCAAGCTCACATCTAAAAAAAAACTATAGAATCTTTGGTGGACAAAATTAAGAAAAACTTCAAATTAATATTTATCAACGAAAATAGAAAACCCGTACGCGGGTTCGAACCGCCACACTACCATTTGCTTGTGCTGTGATAAAACTAAAGTTAACCATCACAAAAAATGTCCGAGAAAAACTCTAAAATATGCTAAGTTAAAAAAAGATAAATATTAATAACAATTAAAAAAAGGATTTTCTCGCGATAGTATAATTTTCTTACCAAAAGCTCGAACCGCCCACTGTTTTATTTTAGCTGCACAACTGCACAACTTTTACCAATACATTTTTTTTTTAATAAATCTCAACCATTGAAAAATAAAATGTGCAGAGTAAAGGTTAGACAAAATTTTGCATTGTGTTTATGTGAATACATAAATTGTTTGTGCTTCAGCCAAGCAGCTGCGCTTGATCCCACTATGGAAACTAGATTCTTGATTCGCTTGTCTGTAGAATTGCGATTGCGGGAAGGTATCAAAAAGTGGAAGTATTCAAAATCTGCATATGCTCTAGGCGAACATCATTTGGTGGCTCTAGATTTTATGGTTTAGGATATATTCTCAAAATCAAGTCAATAAAATGATAAACGGAAATGATTATCGATCATTTTACATAAATGGTATATACGAATTGAAAGAATCCAAGATCAGCTTTCTGGCTGTTGTAGTCTCTAAAATCGACGCGTTCATACAGTCAGACGGACATGTGATGCTGATCAAGAATACATATTATTTATAGGTTCGAAGATGCTTCCTTCTGCCTACATACATTTGCAACTAAAATTCTTCATTCAATACACAAAAAATCAAACAAAAATACAAAGATCAAAATGCGACCCGTCGCTTACGAGAGCGCAAATCATTCGACCACAACTTCATTTGCACAACGCTAGACTGCTAAAAAAAAATCTGCCGCTGTGCATGTGTATATATGTGTGAACATAACTATAAAAAGTGTATATAAAGTGTATGCGTTTGCTGCCAATTGGCGTTAAATTTTTTTTTTTTAATTTGTATATGGTAGGTATGTAGACAGCCGCAGAAGTTGAACTTCAAACGGAACGACTCAGTGGTACTATAATACTATACTATACTACCCGAGGTGGGGTAAGAAACTAGAAACACTCAGGTATAGCCAGAACCTTTTAGTACAAAATCACGTCCATTATATGTGCAAAACAGAAATCAATAAGACAGTGTTACGGCCAGGAACCAAAGCTGAAACTGGCTTGAACGATTATTACGGAATACAAAGTTAGTTGGCGATATTTTTGCACCACCAATGATCGCAAGAGCTTGCAGTGGTTCACAGACGGATCAAAAAGTAATCAAGGGCTTGGGGGGATCACAGAACCACACTCCAACCTCTCGATTGCAATGGGTACCTAGCCCAGTATTTTTCAGTCTAAGATCCACGCCATTGAATCCTGCTTTAGATATATCCTCGACAAGGGTATAAGAGCAGCCACTATAAATACCTTTTTAGATAGTCAATCAGCCACATACTGGGCCACGCCGTTTTATAGGTTAAGCTGTGCGTTTTGCCAAAAACTTGATAGAGGAATGGTCACGCAAGGAGAAGAGAATTTACTGGTGAACAAGACTTGGGTTAGGTAAAAAGGGGGGAACTAAGGCTCTTGGTGGCCTATTTCATGGTACATGGTCACAAGTACCATAAAATGCGCCTATCGTCGACACTGAGTATCGAGACAATCACAGAGAGAATGACGAAACCACAAATTACATTTTATGTAATTATTTTGAGTAAGAGGAAGTATCTATTCAGAAAATTTGTTATTCCACCAAAGATCAGAAATTCCTCAATAAGAGATCTGTTCTCCTTCACAGGGGAGGTAGAGCGTCTTTTGTCCACATAGGAAGCCTTTGGTTGCTGTGACCCCAGAATCTCTGATGTGAGACTCTCTCAAAAATAATAACAAGTGAAAAGGCTCTAGTCGAGACCGCCCGACTAGGAGACACCCTGAAACCTACGATCTGACTTTATAAACACTTCAACCCGTTTGCAATCATATATACATATCCAATATTACACACAAACACACATATAAACGCACGCCGCACGCACTTTACTCGGTAGCTGTGCTTGCCCACACTATAGAAACTACATCATTGTTTTCCTCTAAACTAAATGTATGATCGGTATGTACAAAACCACAATTTGCATGTCTGTAGTTTTTGATTTTTATCGTTTTATCGATGTTGGGGGTGATTGGGGGACGGTATCCAAAATCCGGAGATATCAAAATTTGCGTCTGATATACACAAATATAAAGCATTAAACTCTCACTTAGTCTCCGAGATGTGGTAAGAAAATCAACTTTTATCTATATAAATAAAACGGAGCAAGTTATCGAAAATAAACTTGTTCTGCGTATGATATATACAAACTGAATGAGTCCAAGATCAGCTTTCTAGCTTTCGTAGTTTCCGAGATCGCTACGTTCATACAGACGGACATGGCTAAGCTCGTCGTCCTGATCAAGAACATATATACTTTATGTTCAAGGTATAAAAATAATAATTCACGCGTGCACACACCATCACCGCTTGCGTTTGGACTGTTTGCGTGTACTCATTGTGCTTGCCGCTATTGGCTTTTACCACAGGTTTTTTTTTTTGATAACTTCTGTGTTTCTTAAATTTTGTACATGTTCTACAGCTGAATGTAAACATAAATTATAAGCTTAAGTTACCATTTGAAACAGCGAAATTCAAAATATATGATGCCTATTCCATATAGAAATGTATGGTTATTCCAATATTTTGTACACAATCGCATATACTTCTGATATGCAGATAGAGCTGTAAAGAAAAAGAAAGCTATTAAAATTCAAATATTCTTATTAAAATCGGTACAATGAAGATGTGTATGTAAAAACAAGTGAGAAGGCTCTTGTCTTGGAGATACCTTAAATCCTGCGATCTTTTTTGATTAATATTTCAAACCGTTTGCATACCTACACAAATTGAAGGCGAGTGGGGGGTGGTATCCAAAATCCGGAGATATAAAACTGCGTCTGCTTTACACAAATATAACGCATTCAATTTGTTGCCTCTAGCTCTTATAGTTTTCAAAATATGGTAAGACAGCCAAAGGTTGAAATCGATTTTTATCGATATTAATGAAACGGAGCAAGTTATCGAAAACAAATTATAAACTTGTTCTGCGTATGATATATACGAAGTGAATGAGTCGAAGATCAGCTTTCTTGCTTTTGTAGTTACCGACATCCCTGCGTTTATACAGACGGACAGACAGACATGGCTAAATCAACTCAGCTCGTCTTCCTGATCAAGATATATTTACTTTATGGGTTAGGAGATGCTTCCTTCTGCCTTTTACATACATTTCCACAAAACTATTGTACCCGTTTTAACCATTTTCAATGGGTTCAGGCAATAACAAGGATCGGTCTGTATGCATTGTTTTTTTTTTTACATATACCCATAAATCATTGAAACAAAATTATTAAAATTATTTTGAGAACTCCTTTAATTTCTCCAAGATCGATAAATATAAATGTTCAAATACTGTTAATTGTGGATATTTCTTTACACTTCTTCTGAATCACGAATATCTTGGTTTAAAACATTTGCTGTCACAAAAGTTGATTATGCCTGTACCACGATCCTTACTATTATTTGGTGTTAGAACCACATTCTTAAACGATTGCGAAGTTGCTTCAGTCTTTCTTTGATTCTGTTTAATATAAATCCTAAATTTGTAGTGGTATACCATCACCAAGTAAATAAGGCTGAACGTAAAATATAAATCATAAGAGAACCATTATCTCGAATGTAAAGCTTGCCAGATGAAAAATCCATTTTTCCCTGGTGGATACTTGAACTATTTTCTCGTCTTTACCCGCATCAGTGTAAAGTTTTTTTTTTCTAAATTCACTCCCTCATTTTTAAAGCTAGCCAACAATTTATTATTACTGGCAGATGATCTCCTCTAAAGAGCGTACACAAATGTGTTTGATGCCACCCACTCCTGACTCCACAAATTGCATAAATCGATATTTACTCATAATAAATGATGAATCTGGACACACATATATACAATTTGTTTGCGGCTAACTGCGATTGTGTAGAATTCTGTTGGATAACTCAAGCTAATTTTTGTCACACAAACGTAAAGGTTTATGAGTTTTATATAAAGAATTTCAGAATTTAAGAGGTCTTAAGAGTATACTCCTTTACAAACAAGTTTGATTTCTTTAGTCGGGAGTGCCCGACTAGAGCAAACTCTGAACCCAGCTGTAAGCTGTCCTTACATACATTTTAATCTTTTTGCATTGGCTCCCACTATGAATTAATTATAATAACTTCTTAATTAACTGCGTACTTCACAAGCAGAACAAAAATACTTAAAGAAAAAGTCCAGAACACTGCTGAAATATTTATTTGAACCAAATTTGGTGTTTGCAGTACTCATATATTTATTTAAGCCAAATTTGGTGTCGCTAGTTCTCATATAATACAAAATAGGTTTAAAAAGAACGGCCATTTGAAATAAACTTAATCTAAGCGTGCCATTGACGAGTATATATTCGAAAAGATAAAGTCTCATAAAGTTTCCGAGTCGGACGCTATCGAGTACGTTATACTCGTTCCGGTATCGATTTTTAAAATGGGTACTAGGCATCTACCTTTTAAGCTGTGGGAAATATAGATTTTCGCGATTTGCGAGTGCGGGAGGGGTCAGGAAATTTGTTCAATTGGGAACTTAAGCTTTTAAACTTTAGGCAATTTGTAAATGCTATAGATTTGCTACCCCCGGTGGGCACAACTCAAAAATCTTAATACTATCTGACGTGAGTATATATTCGAAATTTCTGGCTTCAATACTGGCAAAAAACTTGCGTTCATGCGGACAGCAAGACGGGCTACTATTTTTACTCTGTGAACGAGTAAAGTAATTTTAATAAGTATGTAAAGTCCAGACGAAAAATTTACGTTTTCAAAGGTACCAACATTTATATATACTACATATTGTATGATTTAAATAAAAAGTTCGGTTATTAGATCATACTGTGTATATACAAACATAGAAAAATGAATAGAAACGCCATCTTACGAAAAAAGTTTTAAATGTTTTACGATATTAATTTTGGTTGAAATGTTATAATTTATTAAACAATTTTTTACTTTGTTTAAAAAAGAAAATATACAAGAAGATACCTTTTCTTTACCAACTTCTGTGTTTCTTTACCAATCTTAATGATCGATTTTTTTTAAGTGCTATAAAATATTTGTTTCAACAAAAGTGGAGTCTTTAGCTCTCATAATCTATTAAATAAGTATTTAGTTTTATTTATAGTTTGCGGGATCGACGCGTTCATACAGACGGACATGGCTAGATCGACTCTACTGTTGATCCTGATCATGGGTTGCCTCCTTCTGCCTATAACTATTTTCAATGGGCTCAAAAAAAAATGTGGGTGTCTAGTAATTCATATTGCCAAGAAATTTAATTTAATATTTTGGGCCAGGAAAAAAATGGTGTCGTTGCTCCTAAATATTGCTCCAATACTCAATCTGGATAAACATACCAATGCCAATATGATTTTCTTGGGTGTTTTGGAATGGGTACAGAAATTGGGGGTGTCTTTATTGTGTTTCTAATCATATTTGATTGATGACAAAACGTTTTTCCATTCCTCCGCATTAAATGTCTTTTCGCAAAATTGATTCTGTTTTGGGTATTATTTTTGTTAAGAAATTGTGGATTGTTGCAGAATGTGATTTCAAATCTACCTCTATTAGCTTATTTCGAATCGCTCGACAGGTAAAATTCTTCCGATAAATTGAGTTTTTGTGATATTTTTAACTCGAAGCGTGTCAAAGGTTCGCGCCGCATAACGTGCGGTAACGAACATCGCAACAGATGAAAAAGGATTACAGATTTAAGACTAGAAATATAAATATCATTATTTATGATGTGGAAAAAAATATTAGACTTAAGACATTAGATCCGTAATGTGTTATGGACAGTTAATATAACAGAATTAAACATAAAGACGTAAAATGCGTAGTTCATCTGCTCGGAATTGAAACACTTATTTAGATGATCAATGAGGAAGAATCAATTTGCCTATTAATTAGTTTAGTAATCAAGCATGGTTCTACGAACAGAAATAAAATTTATAAGTAAAAATCTACTAAAGCATTTAAATATTATGGTTCCAGTTATAACGACAGAGGGAAAATAGCAGAAATTGTTTTGTTACAGATACAATTTTATCCTGAGTACCCTTGATTTGATAATTAAGATTTTTCTTATTTTAAAACTTCAAAATAGTACCTCAATTAATATATTTAAATACAAAAAAATATTGAAATGTGTTTCTATTTTATTTTTCGATTAGAAAGTCACCTAACAAATGGAAATATCTCACATTTTTGCAGAAATATACAAAAAGCCAAAAATAAAGTACGAAATGTTTCTAGTTGGTTCAATGCATAACATTTACTTACACTATCAACAAAATGGTTTGTTTGTTAGTTTTCCTTCCATGTACATTGGTGTTATTTGAAATATCTATCAATGAGGAACATGTTTGCAACTGAACACATTTGCATAAAGTTATATAAATATATCCAAGGGTATAATAAATGTATACTTTACATTTGTAGCTAAATAAAATATTCGTTAGTGATTAACTATACGTAACATCTGCCAGAATTACTATATACCATTTATGGGTTACACATTTAAAAAGCCGAACTCGAAGCTTACACAAATATTTTCGACATTTTCTATTTGAATTGTGTAGCATTGTGTTTTTTAAGAATCTAATTTGTATAACATAAAAAAATAATTTTTTGCCAAATGTTACCAAAACAAAATTTACCTTCAGAGTATTCGGACATTAACAGATGCATGTGACCGAGTTTACAGTAGGTATTTACGTCTACTTCTCCAATTTCATGATTTTCCTTATTAACTGCAAGCTCATTTGCCAATCCAAATTTAAAGCCTTTGCTGTTGAATTCTATTTTACCGGAATTTTCCTTAACATGTTCCTCTACTTTAACCGGAAAATCGTTTTTTATATTTGTATGTTTTCCATCGCGTTGTTTAATATTTATTGAACAGGAGCTGGCTACCTCATCTTGCAAAAATGTAATAGTTTGTTGAATAAGGTCCTTAATATCAAGGTTTTTAGGATCCGACAAATCTAGAAAACCATAATATCGGCTGAAACATATTGAAATTGATAAATACATATACATATATAAAATAAATTAACTTTACCTATCTAATTCCAAAACAGTGTGGATTTCTTCAATAGAAGGAAACATTGTACATTGTGCACTTAAACGATTTGTAAACAAAACTGTTCAGTTATTTGCAATTACATATATTCTACTTTCATTTATTTTGTTGTTCTCCGTTCGTGAACTAACTACAAATTCAGTTCAACTTTTCAATAGTTCATGAACGAATATGGATGGCGTTCTTTTCAGTTAAAGATGTTTTTTTGAGTTGAATCTAACTAATTCGTACCCCGATAAATTGGAAACCTCAATAATTTTTAATCGACTGCCCTTTCCTTGGGTAAACTCATTATATTTATAAAATCTCTTATGAATCGTAATTAATTTTTAAAAGCTCTATTAATTTGTAATGTAAAACGTTAAAAATAAAAATTGTTTCAGTTTAACAATCGTTCTCATTAATCCCCAAAATGTCTGATATCTAATTTTATGACTAAAGATGTTCAAAGTAGCCAAAGTAGCCGTTTCTTTGAAAAGACGGAAAACTAAAGTTTCTTGGTATATATCAGATAGCTATCTCAACGGGAACAATCGTAAAAAATTGGCACGTAAAAAATTAAAATGTATCTAATTTTCGGAAATACACAAATTAATAATTAAATTCGTAACTTCTGTTATCCGATTTGAATGAATGAGGTACATTCGGCGTGTATTCGAAACAAAAAATTGAGTGTGTAAACGAATTCGTCAAAGCCTCAAACGGCACCTTGAGCTTCAATAATAAAAACAATTTCCGAACCACTTACAGCTCCATATATCATTAACCAGTTGTGCTATCATATGTTGTGGTATGTTTTATGTATCTGCTCAAAAAGGTATCGTAGCAAAAAATTCAAAAGTTTGCGAATATTGCTATTGGCTTTTGAGCTTTGCCCTAAGCGCGTAGGCCAACGCTGCGTGAGCCAAGCGCATCACAATCGCTATCTTTTGGGGAAGGTCACTAGATATGTGCATACCAAATTTGGGGACTCTAGCTTTAAGATTGTGGATTTTTATCGATTTGCGATCTTAGGTGTTATCGGTTTGCTACGCCCGCAGTGGGCGCACCAAAAAATCCTTTACACTAACTTAAATAGCGGCGAAAAGTATTGGGACATTGCACAAACCCAATATACTCTTTTCACTTCGTGATCTAGTATAACAAGTAAGAACGCTGCAGTCGGGCGTTACCGACTGCGTTATACTCGTTAACATTCTTCTTGGGGGACTTTAACATTAAAACTGTGGGAGCTTTCGATTTTTGCGATTT
>SCDS01001241.1:0-13293 GCA_004149465.1 Drosophila nigromelanica | reverse complement strand
AAATTAAAAAAATCAAACATTTTGCAAACATTTATTTTTATTAACCTTTTCAGTAATCTAAATGGACGATATACATCCAAGGACGTTGATTTATATGGGAAGAAAATGTCTTGGAATGATTGGCATCATCAGCCACTGAAATTTACACAAATGATGATCAGGCCAAAGTCTACGTAAGATATAAATAAGTTGTCGCACATTTTGTACTTTTCTTAAATTTTCCAATAAGTGTGTTTACAAGGTGCACTCAATGGTAAATTAAAGTTTAATTATATATATTTTTAAAAAAAAACAGCCACTTAAAGATTGGAATGCAATGAAAATTTGGGACATCAAAACGCAATAAAAGTAATGTAATTCTAAACGTTGAGCTAAACCAAATAAATACAAATGAGATAGACAAAGCACGCAAATCGTACTATTGTAATTTATGTTGTATATAGAAATTTATGTTATATTGACTGCAGAACATACCTGCAACTTTTCGGCATAATAGGCGAGACTGGCAAAGAAGACGATGCCCAGCACTAGGAAGAACACAAGCAGAGTCAATTCCTTTGCGGATGCCTTGAACGTGTGTATTAGGATTCGTAGTCCTGGCGAGTGACGTGTCAGCTTAAAGAGACGCATGATGCGCACTATGGAAAAGGCCTCCAGCAGGCCCGTATACTCGCCCATGCGCTGCATCACGTCCGTATAGAAGCTCAGCGTGGCCGTAAAGTCAATAATATTAACGGGCGATTTGATGAACTGCCACAAATTGGGCGATACCTACGCAAAAATATATAAAAATATTTATAGTAATACATTTAGTAAAATAATATAAATAATACTATCAAAGGGTCTTGAACCCAATCGGATAAAAACTAGAATTCGTTAGACTATTTGTACATCTTGCATTACTTTTTAAATAATAATATATCTTTGAACAAAATTTAAATTTACACAAATGATGAGTAGGCCAACTTCATCCTATACTTTCAAAGCTTACTAGTCGTTTCGTGTATATGCAGATTTATGAATATATATACTCACAATTAGCCGGATGACCACCTCGATGAAGAACCACACATTGCAGACGAGCTCTACGTAGAAGAATGCCTTGTGCGGCTGGCCGTAGGTCTCGATCCAGCCGTGTTGTCTGCGTTCATTTTGGCCGAGTAGGTTCTGTTCGAGGAACTCGTTGAGGCTGCTCGTGTTTAGGTCCCGTTTCAGTCGTTGCTGACGTTGCTGTTGGCCCTTAATTGTGGCAATGGGCGTGGCATGGGCGGCACTCAAATTGCCGCTGCTGTAGCTCGTATAGTTCGTGACACGAAAAGTGGGACCAATGCTGCCGCTAGGTGGCGTTATGCTATGCTGATGGTATTGATGCTGCTGCAACTGCTGTTGCTGCTGCTGATGGTAGTGGTGGTGCAGCTGTTGCTGTTGCTGTTGCTGCTGTTGATGCTGATGCTGAGGTATAGGCGACGCCAGCGGATCGTGGCTATAGCTGGTGGGCAGGTCCACGCGAAAACCGGGATGGGTTTTCAGGCAGAATGATATCACAGAAACAAATATAAAGAATACCGACATGCCAGCAACAAACTGTAAATCAAATATAGTTATATACACACACACATATATGATATATATTTACTATAATTCTCTCTATTTGCATAATTAACAAATAGTTATTTAGCTTTACCTTGGCGCCCGTTGAACTTGAGGGCTCATCGAACATGGCCCAAATTTTGGGCTTTAGACGTTGCCAGCAGTTAAGCTCGCCGTTGCTTAAAGCCTCCTCGAAGCCAAATAGGCGGGCTATTTGCTCCTCCGTGGGTTTCTCATTTTCAATATCTAGTTTATCTAATATGGCTAAAGTGTTCTGCAAAACTAAATCGGTAAACTATCTGTTTGCACGATTTTGTCTCAGTTACTCACTTGCGTATCGCGATGTATGCTATAAGTTGACCAGCAGCATGGTTCTACCTGATTTGAGTCGAGTCCCCAGAACTCTAGTTCCTCTTCGAATAGCGGACCACAGACGTCTGTTGGATAATGCAGTTTACCGGTTCTGAAAATCAGTCAATGGATAACATAAATTAAGAAATAAAATAATTGCCTTAACAATCTTATTTTATATATGTTAAGAAATAACACTAATGGTTTTTATCCTTTATTATTTATTTATTTTATATATTTATATTATATTTATTTTGTATTATTTTACCATTAAATACAAGTCTAGATTACTCTATATAACATATATATTTCAAACTATAAAAAAAAATTTAAATATATATTAATATTTGTTGCTGCCCGTCTGTCCCTATTAATACAATTTTTGCCGTTAATGAAGCTAGAGAACTTAAACTTGCAATATATACTCGTGGGAAACCGTGTTATCTGACATAAATTGACACAAATTTTGTAATAACAAGTAAAAACGTTGCAGTCGGGTGTAGCCGACAGCGTAATACTCATTCACAGTGTAATAAAACATACAGCCAGGCATTATTTGTGCAATGCAGAATTAATATCAAATTAATTATGACATATACATATATACATATACATATTCTAAATTTTTGAAAAAAAAAACATTTTTTCGGATATGAGGGGATTTTATTTTTTTAATTTTATATTTAATTTTCAAAAATTCATACATTTTAAATGTATAACTAATCTAGACGACAAAACATGACCAACATGCCATCAAACATGAAAATCGGTTCAGTTTTGACTAAGTTGTGGAAGTTTGAAATAAGGTAGCTATGGATCCGAGAGCTTTACTTGTCAAAATTTTTGCCAATTTTTGCATGATTTTTGACAAAAAATTTGACCCCCTCAGAATCGGGCTTAATGTTGATTTTTATACTAATTATGACTAACACAATCGATTAAAAAAAAAATTCGCAATTTTAAATTTAGAAAAGAAAATTTTTCGAAAATGAATAAGGGGGGGGGGGGGTACCTTATATTTTCACATTCTAGTGGGCGTGGCCGGAATGTCAAGATTGAAATTTTTGATGACTCTGACTTTAAAACTGTACGAGATATCGATTTTCACGATATGCGGAGGGCGGGAGGGGGCGTGGCCAGGAATTTTTTTACCGATCTTTAAAGGAGGTGACCAGTTGTGTACCTTCCAAATTCAGTGGCCAAATTGTGGCCGGAACATTTTTTGGGGGTCGTTCTAGTAGGCGTGACCGGGATATCAAGGGTGGAATCTGTGGGGGAGGTCACCAGCTATCTACATACCAAGTTTGGTAGCTCTATCTTTAAAATTGTGGGAAATATTTACTTTTTATCGATTTGCGATTTGAGGTGTAAACATCTGAACACTTTGTCTGAAGAGGATAACTACAAGTATATATCCAAAGTTTCAAGTCTCTATCTTCAATAGCGCCGAAAAAAGTTGCGTTCATCCAGACAGACGGACGGACGTACAGACGGACAGCATGACGGACTTTGCACAAACCCAATATACTAGTTTCACTTCGTGAACGAGTATGTATAAGACCTATGTATAAGACTCAATTTTTTAAACTCTCATTGATGGCATTTTCATCAGGAATTATCCTCTAGAGTGATTCACCATAAAATAAAAGCATTTTTGAAAAAATCATGTACTCTTATTAGCCATTTAGTATATGCAAAATAGTTCCAAGACCGCAAAGATTGGCAACAAAAATAAAACTAAAACTTATTCATGACCAGAACAAAGGGTATTCTACCGATTCACAATGGCATATCACATGAGGCAAATTCATAGCTGAGAAAGAATGATAAAAAGAAAAAAAAATGCATTGTTTCAATATGACCTCTGCAGGTGCAAAAAAAAAAAACATTTCTCGTTTTTTTGTGCATTTTGCGGCACGTACGTCGGGGGATGGGTGAACTGGGTGAACTATGATGAATAAGCGGGCTGGCGTTCTGGCAGGCCGTGAATTGGTTAACCAAGGACATGGGCTTGTCCGCAGCTACTGGCCAACTTGTAATGCCATATCAGCTGCGAGTATTCGAAATAAAAGTAATCGTATCTCACTTGGCTCGTTTGCCTTGTTTTTTTTGTTTTAAATTTTTTATTTTTGGGCATCGTGTCCGATGGCATGTGTCCTACACATGTGCATCCTCTACAGTCCTTTTTGTGCATATTTTATGCAACTTTTTCTTTGCAACCCTACGTTGTGCCACTTTTTGCCAGCTCTAAATCATTTCGTGCCCCGAATGCTGAACGTCAAAATTAAAAATAAATATAAAAAAACAACAAAAAAGAAGAGCTACAAAAAAAATTAAGCTAAAACACTGAGGCTACGGCCCAAGCGGTTGCTCAAGGCCATTATGAATGCGGGTGGACATGTGAATTGCAGGTTTTTTTATGCGCATCGCAGCATTCATCAGGCACGCCCTCTCCCCATATGTGCGCCTGCCCCTTTGCCAAGCAGACTATTTGATCTGACAGACTGACATGCACCTTTTTAATTAAATGGATTGCGCACTTACAGAAGTATTTTACAAGTATTAATATGACGGTATTTAATATGTATCATAAACTTTATGTTGTATATACCTCGTTGGGCACAGTATAACACAGGTAGTATAACACTGATAATTCAAATATACACACGCGATGGAAACGACCGATCAGTAAGGCAGACGCGCACAGACTAAAATACCTCACTTAAGTTGCGACTATGCTAAGCCAACATTCTGACTAACACACAAGCAAATTAGTGCACACAACTCCCACGCTCTCATCATCCACAATAGCCGCTAAGTGCAATTAGCTCTACACACACCATCCACAACGCGCGCTCCTTGGAAGATTCATCCTCCAGTCCACACACATAACGGAATTAAACGCATTAGCGGCAATTGCGTGTCTTCTCTGTGTATAAAAACTGTCAAGCAGCGCGATGGCCGTTCAATTACACTAAATTCAGCCTTCATTGTTTTAAATATTCATAAATCAATGATAATTTATTGCTGCACCACTATTCTATCTTTTTCTCTCAAACGGTACTTGTGGGTGTTCTTTTGTTCGTTTTTTTTTCTTCTTCTAGCATACGCTTTTAAACGGTCTTTAAAAGACTTTATCAACGTCAAATATATATATATAAACCTCGTTGGAACATAGAAACACATAGAACACAGATAATTCGAATATTGCAAACACACGAAGTAAACATTTACGCCACGAACACGATCGATCGGTAAGACAGACGCGCACAGACTAAATTACCTCATTTTAGTTATAGACGCAACTAGCTAAGCCGACATTCGCACTAATACACAAGCACCTTCTCTCATCATCCACAATGGCTGCTGAGTACAAAGGCGCTCTCGGGTGAAATACACAAACAGCTATTGGCGGTGCTATTGGTTCCAATATCCATTTGTGAGAACAATTTGTTCTGAGAGCAAGTTCCACTTTGCTGCCATAAATATGAAATCTTATCTATCTAATAGTTGAGTCTTTTCGGGGTCACAGAACACAGATGATAATTAGACGGAGATACTTTCAAAAACTTGATAAACACTTGCAGAAAACTGGCTGACGGAGAGGGGGCTGCCACCTGTCATTAATCTTAAGTAACTTAAGTTATCGAGAGATAAACCCGCCAACATTCAATTTATCTTTGCCAGCTAATGAGCGCTGTATTTGTAACAACAACAAAAAAAAAACAATAAAAAACAGAAGCAACATTTTGATAAAGTTTTTGCAGCCAAAAAGTTAAGATTTATGACTTCTTGTATTTGGCTTGAGCGACATAATTACAATGTAAGCTTGTTTGTTAACCTTGTTGTTGTTTTTTATTTTTATTAACTGGGTAAGGTAATAAGAAGCAGCCGAAAATTAATCAACCTGGCGAATACACAAATTTAAATGCTCCCAGGGTATATAATCATTTGTGCTTAACAAAGTTTTAACTTTGCGCCGAAAAGTTAAAGTTGTTAAATATATATATATATCATAGGAAATGAATATAGAATTTTTGTTTTTTTAGACGAGCTAAAATTGGAAAAAAAATTAGAATAATATCAGATTGGTGTCTCACCTGTAGTAATTAAGTATTTGCGTAAAGACTCCCGGATGCCGATCGAAGAAATATTCGTTGAGAACTGGATCATAATTGGCCAGGGCTTCGGTCAGGCGTGAGAGGCGTGTAGCGGGTATTTTCTTGAGGGTCGCTTTATAGGTTTCATATCTGCAACGAGGGTTGTGGGTTAATAAATTTCAGTTGATTTGCATGCAAATTAGCTGCACTACGCATACGCCCTGTTGGCCCATTTGAAGCCATAATAACTTTACAAATTACCATCACCATATATATATATTTATATATATATATTGCTTGACCTTTTCGCTTTAGCCATTAAAGCGAGCCGCAAAAAAATTTATAACAAACACAATTCGTGTTCGGTTGGAGTTTCCCTCCTGAAAGTAAGTGATAAAACCCCACAGGGGGAGGGGGCGAAAGGGGTTTGAACACAAGGACGAGCCAAGTGTAAGTAAATCCAGCCATAAGCCATTTGCATACATTTCGAATTTTCTGCTGACCTTTTCAGCTATCTTTCTTTACTTTCTCTTTTTTGTCCATGTTTTCCCCTTCTTTCGTTTTTTTTAGCCATATTGAATATATGGCTTTCTGCAATGCACGCACATGCATACATGTCTGTCCGCTGTCCTAAATAAATAATGTTTTTGGGGGATACGTTAAATAGAAGTTGCCATAACCATACATCAGATAAAATAGCTGTAGTTTTCTAATTATAGTTGTAAATGATGTTTTCTCCTATAGATTATTGAATCTATATAATGCTAAATATATATATATATATGCATATAAATTAAGCAGGCTGATATGCTACCAAAAAAGGCAACGACAGAAAATCTATTTCTGAGTAGTTCGAAGTTCGAACCTAGAGTGTTAATTGTTTTTAAGCCTGAGCAAAAACACAACTTTTGTTTAATTTCATTGTACAACATTATATATTATATATTCTAACCGTTATTCAATAATTTTGTACTCTTGTCAATTTTAAAGCGGAGAAAAAAATTTTTTTTGTCAAGAAATAATGTGTAAGAAAATAGGGAAATTTTCCACAATTTTTGCAAATATTTGAGAACCAAGTTCTATTCTATTTAGGTACATTAATACAATCAATAAAAAAAATTCAAATAATTTTTTCTGATATATTTAAAACGATTTTCGATTTTCAACCTTGATAAATAATATCACAAAATCAATTGAATTTCCGACTTTCGCAAGATATAATTAAATGCAATTAGCGTTATTTCCAGCAATTTATTTTAAATTCAATTTCACAGCTATAACCCGGCTCATGCATGAGCATATAGACCCAGCCAGACCGTTGACAACCTTTTCCACGCTCTTCCTGGGCTTCAATTCTCGGTGTCAAATTGTTTGCATCGGATAAATTAAATATTTCATGCGACTGTTAAGAGCAGGCGGCAACGCCGAAGGCAACGGCAATAAGTAGCACCAACAAATGGCGCCCAGCACGCGCAACAATTGCCATTAAAATTTATTGCGGCCCATTTGATTATGGTAATTGGCACTGACAACTACAGTGGGCTATCGCTAAGTGAACAAAGAACAAAGTCTAGCTTGCATTAGTTATGTAATGTATTTGCGTATGCATGCTGAATATTTATTAATAATAATAGTTATTGTTTATATTTATAAAATTCAATTTAGTAATAAATAAAACAAAATACACTAAGTTGGCGCCTTTCAATTATGCAAATTAAATTTATTCAATTTCATTTGTTTCCTTATTGTTGCTCTCTAAACTAAAGCTTTTTTCTATTCCCCTCGACCACAATCACCAACACTGCTATAGCTTTTGGCTGCTCTCCCTCTCTCCAATTTCAGTTTGCAGACAGCTTTATTATCCCAGTTGACAAATTATTCGAAGGCATAATTGACGCTAGAAATTGCACATCTAACAATTTAACCACATTTTGTTTATTGGCATATGCCAGACAACTAACAATTGAGAGTGAATTGCTGATCAGCAGCTGTTTGGCTGTTGCCTCTCAATATTTGCTCCAACAAGCAAACGCTTGATAAGCTGAAGAGAGCCGTCAAGTATGTGAGTATGTGTGAGCCATAATTGAGAGAGCCTCTCAATCGTAGTTTTCGCATTTGATAGTTGCCGCTGCCGTCGCTCAGTCGTTAGTTGACAGCTGCACGATTAGCACGCGTTGGTCTGTTAGAGTTGAGTCACCTGTTCCTTGTGAATTCAATAATTAAATATAATAAAATAATAAATTATGTTGCGTGTTTTGAAGAACAGCGCCTTGTTGCGTGCCGAATGTAAAAAGTTTGTGGCCGCTGCGGCCTACTCGGCAATGCCACAGCCACAGACAACTCCAGATGTGCTGTACACTGGCGTAAGTACACAAACATGTGCATATACATATAAAACATATGGGGGGCATATAGCAAACTAAGTGTTCTCTAAACAAAAGCAAAGTACATATTTATAATTTTACTCTGTCAATCCGATTATTTTGTAGGGAGCGCTGCACATTTTCTATTCGTCATCTTTTTTGCTTGACCTTGACAGTGCTCATCTGCCCTTTTCCTTTCGATATTCTATTTGCCGCTATTTAAAAAAAACACACACACAGAAAGTTTAGGCACAAAACAAGCAGCAATAAAAACGAGGAATATTTACGTACTCGTTCAACAACTATGTACATGTTTAATTGAGTTGACTTATTATGTTTGGAAATAATAGCAAATTCCAGGCTCACAGACAAAACTTTGTATGTATGAGTGAGTATGTCAGACTTTCAAGCATAGGAAAATAACCGGGCGCTGAATATGAACATGCAACCCGGCGAATAGGCAAAACCAAAGCGGACCAAAAAAATGTTTGTGTTATTTACAGCCGGCTGTTGCGTAGTTGCTGCTCGTTCGGTGACGCTCTCGTTATATCACAACCGCGCCTCTATATCTCTCGCTCCCTCTTTCTCGCTCTCGCTCTCTCAAACAGAGCAACACCTCCGCTCTTCCTTATCTAAATGCTGCTGCTTTTGTACGAAATGTTAAACGAATTGTAAAAAATTTGTTCAACATTTTAAGCTTCTGTTGTGCATACAAATTGTATCTAAATGCAAATAGAAGTTGCTTTCTGAATATACACAATGTGATATATCCCTTAACAAAAATATGAAATAAACTTTTTTCGATTTATTATTTAGGAAATCGTTCTAGATGTGTTTATATGCTTTAGTATTTGATTTCACCTTCGAATCTAAATGTATATTGATTTTTATTTATTTATTATAAATATTTATATTTATGAACTTCTATATACACATCGGTATAAACATGTCCATATAATTCCACTGATATTAAATGCTGATAAGCGTCTTTTCGTATGTATTGAGATTAAATAGTACCTATGTGCCTTTTTTCTAGTCTACCTGTCAATAATTCTGTTCAACACTAACTGAAAGCTAATAGAATTATACAGAAAGCTTCCTGCACTTTTCATCACCGTTATCATTACATACGCACTAACTAACAGTCAATGTTTACATATAACACAATATTTTTATACATTGTATATGTAACTGCGAACATCTTAAACTTGAATTAAATAAAAAGAAATTGTTATTTTTTTCATTGTGAAATGGTCAAAGTAATAAGTATACATCAGTAACTTTATTTTTCTCTGATCAAGATATTTGGAAAGAGAAAATTAAAGTTACTGATGTATAAATTTTGACCATGAGTGTCTCTTCCAAAGATATTTAAATATATAAAAGAAAATGTTTTATAACTAAAGCATAATTTGCCCAGAAATCGACAACATTAAAATATAGCTATAAACATATAGAGCGACTAAGCTATAAAAACCTAATTTCATCAGAGTCTATTCGTCACTAGCATTATAAAGCATATATTCAAAATACATATATGTACATAAATTTGTATAACTATTGCGAATAGATAAGAAATACCGCTAAATGGGCAATCGTGGGGTCTAGACAGTCTCACACACGTGTTATTCTTGAATTTCAATTGGCGGGCTTGTCGGACGGAAAGTTTTCTCAGTGTTTTAAATTTGCCAACTCACGCTGAGATTGATATATTTGAATATACGAATATAAATGTAAATGATTAATACAAAATGATACATAAATAAATGTATGAACAAATATATTGTTATACCCGGCAATAATTGATAGATATGTATATATAATGGAAATATACATATATGTACATATGGAATCCCAGTCCTTTATATACCACAACTTTTAGTTAACCATCCTACTTAGATATTAGCTGTATTACAATTACAATATTGGCTTATCAATTATTTACCAACGATGTTTACATCAATTGCTTATCAAATAGTGCGCCAAGCAGGGAGCGGCTTATCAAACACAATCAATAAACATGTTCGCGTGCCCCAGCTGAGACTGATCGACTAGCAAATACCCTATGGGCAGCTGTGGGGGGTTTATGCGCAGGAGAGTAAATTATTTGAAAAAAATTTATTCATTCTATGATACATGCAAAAATTCTCTAAATCAAAGGATCATATCAGAAACCCCTTTAAGTCAATTATTACGTGATGTTTATGGTATTGGTTGTTTTTATTTTTTCTATTACAGGATTATTTTTAATATTAATAATTATTTGTTTATTTTACGATCGATATGAAATTTCCAGTTTCCAATGGCATTCAAATTTGGAATACCCTTTAATATATTTCTTTTTAATTTTTCGCTGTATTTTCCTTGTATTTATGTGAATTGGATTTAGCTCTTTTAATAAAAAAAAAGAAAAAGAGATATAGTAAACCGATATTTATCGATTTTAGAAAAATTTCAGAGTTATCTACAGTTTGAAATAAACGATATTTGCGTGTACTTTACTTTAATCCTTATTCGAAGTACCTAAACATTATATATACTAAATTTATATAAATATATATTTTGATTTTATAAAAAAAGAACCCATGCAAAGCCGGGTAAAATATGCTGTAATTTGTTGCTCACCTCTCGCATTTGTTGCACAGCTCTTCATCAACAACGAGTGGCACAAGAGCAAGTCGGGCAAGACCTTCGGCACGGTCAACCCAACCACCGAGCAGACCATTGCCGAGATTCAGGCCGGCGGCAAGGAGGACATTGACATTGCCGTCCAGGCAGCCCGTCAGGCGTTCAAGTGAGTAACTTTGCACCTTGAATATCATTAATTAATTTATACATATCTTCAAACGAAATTCGTGAATTTTTTCATTGTGAAAGATTGGGCTCTCCCTGGCGGCGCATGGATGCTTCAGAGCGTGGTCGCCTGCTCTATCGCCTAGCTGATCTCATGGAGCGCGATCAGGTCTATTTGGCCGTAAGTAGTTTGAGCTGTGAATACCAAAGAATTTCGCTAATTGATCCCGCTTAGAGCTTGGAAACCCTGGATAATGGCAAACCCTATAGTATGGCCTACAATGTGGATTTGCCGACGGCTATTAAAAATCTGCGCTACTTCGCCGGCTGGGCGGACAAGACTCACGGCAAAACGATACCCATGGATGGTGATTTCTTTACCTACACCCGTCACGAGCCGGTGGGTGTGTGCGGTCAGATAATACCCTGGAATTTCCCAATTTTAATGATGGCCTGGAAACTGGGTCCCGCCTTGGCCACCGGCAACACCATTGTCCTGAAGCCCGCCGAGCAGACCAGCCTGACAGCGCTCTACATTGCCCAGCTGGTGAAGGAGGCTGGCTTCCCCGAGGGCGTCGTGAATGTGGTGCCCGGCTTTGGGGACGCTGGCGCCGCCCTGTCCAATCACAATGATGTGGATAAGGTCGCCTTCACCGGCTCCACGGATGTGGGCAAACTTATTCAGCTGGCGTCGGGCAATACAAATCTGAAGCGTGTCACCCTCGAGCTGGGCGGCAAATCGCCCAACATTATACTGTCCGACTCGGATCTGGATTATGCCGTCGAGACGGCGCATTTTGGACTCTTCTTCAATATGGGGCAGTGCTGTTGCGCCGGCTCGCGCACCTTTGTGGAGGATAAGATCTACGATGAGTTTGTGGAGCGCAGTGCGGAGCGCGCCAAGAAGCGGACCGTCGGCAATCCGTTCGATCTGAACACCGAACAGGGACCGCAGGTCGATCAGGAGCAGATGGATAGAATTTTGGGCCTCATTCAGACCGGCAAGCAGCAGGGCGCCAAGCTCGTGGCAGGCGGCGCTCGACCCGAGGGTCTGTCCGGCTACTTTGTGCAGCCAACGGTGTTTGCCAATGTCGAGGACAACATGACCATTGCACGCGAGGAGATCTTCGGTCCCGTGCAGCAGCTCATCCGGTTCAAGAAACTGGACGAGGTCATCGAGCGTGCCAATAACTCGGACTACGGCCTGGCCGCCGCTGTCTTTACCAAGGATCTGGACAAAGCCAACTATATTGTGGGCGGTCTACGCGCCGGCACCGTTTGGGTCAATACCTACAACGCTCTGGCCGCTCAAGCGCCCTTCGGCGGCTACAAGATGTCCGGCCATGGACGCGAGAACGGCGAATATGCGCTCTCCAACTACACGGAGGTCAAGAGCGTCATCGTCAAGGTGCCACAGAAGAACTCCTAAGTGTTTAATTTTTGGATTTGCAATTGGTCCCGTTTACGTCTGGCAAATCGAAAGGTAATTTCTCTATATAGCATTACGCACACATCTTCTCGTCAATGATATTGCTGTGTATTTTCCAATTGATCGTTTTTAAGTAAAATAAAAAAAACCGTGAAATATGTCTGTTGTTGTCATGTGATTCTATAAAGAACAGGAAGGCTTTAGTGAACCCTGAACTCTGTGATCGATGTTTATAAACATATCAACCCGTTTGCATTCCTACATACATACACAAATACCTCGGATCTGGAATCGGATCACTTACCGCTGGTCATAAAGCTTGACACGCAAGCGACTACATTCCCGCAAACACCAAAGCTAATCGGCAGGCACACCAACTTAAATGTGTTTAGGAACTGCCTTAACAGTTCCATCCATTTAAACACGGAAATTAATACGCGGGAAGATCTCGACGACGTGGTTGACCTTTTTATAGAAAAAGTACACCAAGCAGCCGAGACAGCTAACAGCGCTACTCAAGGCCCTGCCGCCCCTCCAGCCCGCCACCCTCGTCCTCCAGCCGAGATAGCTGACCTCCTTGCCAAGAAGAGACAATTGCGCAGACGATACCTTCGCACTCTTCACCCCAACGATAAAACGCTGTGGTATAGAGCCGCAAGAGAGCTAC
>SCDS01001240.1:0-15276 GCA_004149465.1 Drosophila nigromelanica | reverse complement strand
AAGTTAAAGGGTGCGGGTTCGAATCCCGCGTGAGATAGTGTGAAATTGATATATTATTTTTTTAATTATCAACAATTATTATTAATATTTATCATTTGTGTAACAAAAGCAGAATTTTGTTAGCGTTTCCTTGAAATTTTTGTTAAAGATGGTTAAGTTATTGTATATCATAAGAGAATTTAAATGGGAGTGTGGTGTGGTCGATAAGAGTTGTGCAACTGAAGCAGTGGGTCACAGGTTCGATTCCTGGAATGGTATATTTTATTTTTCGTTAGCAATTTCCAATTAATTTTTTTTTATTAATTTTTAACGACCTCAATAGTCATTAAGTGGCGAGAGTTTGTGTGTATGTGTTAAATGCTGGGTTCAGGGTATCTCCTAGTCGGGAGAGAAATCTTACTTGTTTTTCTTTTAAGGATATAAATAAATTAATTAAAAAAATAATTAATTAATGATAGAAAAATTTAATTAAATTAAATATTAATATAATATAATAATAGTATTATTGATTCAATTAAATATTCAAATACCCTAACCAAACACAGCAAATATCTCGCAAGCTCTTGAACCTGCTGACCTTAGAGATACCACTCAGTAAGCGTTTCTTGACAAAATTTTAATGATGAGAAATTGCTGGGGCTGTCTCAAAGCCAGTTTTGTCGTGCTTAACAAGAAGTCATCTGATTTGGCCGGGCGAAGCTTTTCATGTTTATTCTCAAATAATTGCCAACACGTGTCCTATCAGCGTCAATCAACCCAAACAGAGAGACGGGTAGGAGGTAACACAGAGTATGGGCATGGCTCTCAGGACGCGCTGCAGGATGCAAACGTTTTCACACTTATGCACAACATTTTAGTGCATTCAAAACAACCCGCATTTATATATATATACATACATATGTATATATATAATGAGTATATACTCTGCTTGCATATCCTTTGCTACCTGTCCTGGTGGTTGCTGTGTCCTTTCGCCGTTAAGTAGCCAGCTATATGGTAGCTGCCGTCGTCTGGCATAGCTGATGTTTATAAGGCGATAAGGCCGCGTCTCCTGCTGAGCGTTTCTGTGGCAATTTAATCAAATTAATTTTCTCACGTGTTGTCCTTTTTAGCCCTCCTCACAGCAGGCAGCCAAAAACATATCCAAGTTAATCAAAAATACATAATAGAGCGAACTGAAGTGGTGCCAAAAGTCCTTTATGCATAAAAGGGACAACAGCTCGAGTCATTATGGAAAAAGAGTTGAGGTTTATTATTCAGACGGGCCTTTATTAATATAATGTTTGGCTGGACCATATCATTAGTCCTGAGTGTCCTTCGTAAGCAGAGCCAGATTAACTGCAAACAACGAATGTTTAAAATATATACTAAATATCAAAAAAAAAATTCGGTTTCTTTATTCACAAATAGCAACGAATTAAAACAAAAGCTAAAGTACACTTTGGCTATAGGGTATCGGAAGCATGGATATATGAACAACAACATTATCGAGTTAATATTGGAAACAATCACTGCTGTTAACATCGAAAATCGATGTTCCGATTTTTCACCCTACGCGCTAGCCAGACGACTAACTGCCAAGCCAAGAAAGAGAAGACTCAAAAGGATCTGTTTACCAGGTTCCTGAATAAATATTTAAATCAAATAATACATATATATATATAATTATACATACTTCTTGTAAATACTATAAATAATATACCTTTCCCCACATATGTAACGTAAATTGTATGTAGGTATCACCTGTGATCTATTGTTCCTTCCCCTAAATTTAAGACTAGATTAAGTTGCAACTGAAGGTAAAAGAAAACCAGTTTAAATAAAATAAAAGAAAAGAAGATTTTCCGATTTTTGTTAAATTCACAAAGTTACACCTGAGCAGGCCCTAAAGTAGGCAACAAGGTAACTCAAGTCACCCCTAGGTACTTTTACACACGTGTAACATTTATAATTCACAACTGGTTACAACATTTTTGGAATCAGACGGAGTGCTAGGGGCTTGCTCCACCTCTGTCACGGGTTGGCCCGGCATTGCAGTATCGCCGGGACCGCGGCCCAACTGATTAATCAATCTAAATTTGTCTGGAAGCTATGCAACCTGATCTGACCCCGATTTTGTGTATGCTGATAATTGCGTCTGCGCTGCTAAAATAAAATTTTAAATGTGTTTAAAAATGAATTTGGCTCTCTCAAAAATCATGAGTTCGAGCGGTCTTTGTACAATACCAACATTTTTAAAGACGCGATCTCGGTGTTTGTAGTTTAGCTAGCTCTGCTGCTGGGTATGTATTATAAAGGACACAGACTTTGGAACACAGGAATAATAATCATAATAATCTGATTGCAGAGCCGCAACTGCGAATATTAAAGAAGACATTATCCTGAGATCACTTTGAGAACAACGCAATGATACTTCGCCAAGATTTCGCT
Organism: Drosophila nigromelanica; assembly: GCA_004149465.1. NCBI lineage: Eukaryota > Metazoa > Arthropoda > Insecta > Diptera > Drosophilidae > Drosophila > Drosophila nigromelanica. Next base: position 12,846 of record SCDS01001240.1, on the reverse strand, counting down.
ATTCTTACACATTCCCTCGCCCGATTTATCGTCTTTTCTGAGGTGTTTGCGAATGAACAAATGTGGGCGCTTTGTCCATAAATGGAATACACAAGATTCAACTTTGGCTGATGATGTTCAAAAATTGAAAGAGTATTACAAAGAATTCTTTTCTTTGTTTTGGATGCTCTTCTTAAGCGATGCACCAAATATGCTAATGACATGTTTGCTGGCATTAAGGAAATTAAAGCTCAGCTGTACTCGACTTAAGAGTCGAAGGTCCGTCAAGATTATTTTGTCAAAAAGGACCCAAACAATCAACAATCAACATTCCTTAAGACAGGTTTGGGTAGTTATCGTAGAACATATTTATATCATTCTAATTTCAATTATATTATTAGAGGCAGCTCTATAATAAGTTCCTCCGGGATTGCACTATCAATGAACCGAAAGAACTGAATAATTATTTATGCTGATTTCAAAAATCACATTCGGGCGGTTTTTGTATATTTTCAACATTTTTAAAGATGCGATCGGTGCTCGTAGTGGGTTTGGCTCTGATGGTACGTACTAAGAAGGACACAGAATTTTCGCTAATCCTTTTTAAAAAATTCAAATTTATTATTATTAAGTTCATAGTACACCAAAGACGCTTTTGTAGTCAGTTGTGAATTATAAATGTTACACGTGTGTGAAAATAATTCTTTAGTTTTTTATCTACGGTGCTGCACGTGACATGTTGTCTACTTTAGGGGATGTTCAGGCGCAACTCATCTTATAATTCGCAATTAGTTTTGGCATGCCATGAGGTAGAGTAAGGGTGTTTGGTTGCTGTAATTTACTCTGGCTTCTCTTCAGTTGTCGAATAAATCTTTCGCCTTTTACTAAAGATTTCCGTGGAGAGGAGCACTCTAATGAGTCTAAATACAATTTTTTAGAGCGCTTGGTGGCTTCTGTCGCCGGGCCAATTGTAAATAAATAATAAAATAAAATCGTGACGATTGAGAGATTTAAAGATTGCGCAATGAACAATTCCGATATTCGACGCCGATACAAAGGATCCAGAGATTTTTGACTCGTGTACAATCCATATAAAGCTAAATTCTGATGGTTTTCAGTTTTCAGTAGAGTTTGTTATCCGATTATGCCTATGGCAGTTATATGATTTAGTGCTACGATTGGGCCAAGTTTTAAATATATGTGCTGTGTGCTATAAAAAGATCTATGCCAAGTTTCATCCAAATAGCTAGCCTACTTTAGTCGGTACTAATTTAAGCTCGAAATTGTCGATATTTCCATACAAAAGCACCGCACACAGAAATCCGATATTGTGACGTCACAGTTTTAAGAGCGCAGAAGTCTCTCTCAATCGTGACACGTCGATAAAGCGAGGGCAGTTAAAAAGTTTTGTCTGTGATATAAGAATTTATCTACCACAAGCTTTTATAACGAAAATTAATGCGAGTTTATAGTCTCACAGATTTTTATATTTAAAAGTTCTTGTTGCTTAAAGAGAATAAATAAATAAATTATAGAATTTTACCTATCTACATATTTTTCCCCTACATATTAGTTTCTTTTTTGCAATTTTGAATATGTAAAGGATGCAAATTTTCTGAAATGCAATGCAATGCAATACCAATAATTAAATAAAATAGAAAAAACAATTTAAATACAATATTCCGTTTTAAATAAATAGTGGGATGTTAGGATGTTCGGATAGACGCCCATTCAAAAAAAGAAAAAGAACATTTTTAGGTTTGTTTTAATATATGCATTAAATTATTTGTTTATTGTTATTGTTGCTGTTGTGTTGCTGCTTAGCGAAATGTATTTTGCTTCAACTAAGCCTGTAGTATTTATTGATTGTGTTCTTGTTGTTGTTTTTTAAATGGCGTTCGATCGATGCCTTTAATGAGTAGCTTTCGATATAATAAATATATATCTATATTTATTTGTTGTATATAGTCATGCGTATGTATAATAAATATATGTCTATATATTTATGCAAATAATGTACTTTAAATCATTTCGCAAGTGTTTTCTCGCATTCAATTTGCTCTGCCTTGGCTCTCAGTCCATTATACAATAAAATTGTTTATAACTATGTTGTGGATTTATTATTATTTTCATTTATCAAAATATATCAAATGCTAACTTATCTGTTTTAAAGCTTTCTATTTAGTTATTGTTTGTATTACAAATCTGTTTGTTTTTCTCGATTTTCATTTCATTACATTTTAATTTATTTTTAATGCTCTCAGTAAAAATTTGGCAGCTGGCTCAGGATTAAATTAAAAAATTCTTTAATAGTTCTTTAATAAAAAATTTGTTTAGCTGAAATTTATCTAGTAATAAAATTTAAATAGAAAAACCACACACTGCAGAACGATTCAGATGTGATCATAGATCGTATATAATTTTAATTTTGTTAGCTTTTAATTAAATTTTGTTCTTTTGATTTCGTTATTATTGGTCTTTATAATAGAATATACATATATAGGACAGCTTTATTATATATATTATATAATACGCGTGCCGTGCGCGAGGCTTAACAAAGTTCTTTTCAGAAGAATTTTAAACATAATTTTAATTTGCATAAAAAAAACTGGTTTATATACCTATTGATATAGGTCGAACAGTATATATACATATTACTGATGGGCTATAAAAATCATTGTGAACTTTCTTATACTATTGTTCCATTCATAGCGAACTGTAACCATAAACAACCATTGTTTTTTTTTTTAGCTATATGCTACCATTTTCTACACAGATATATGTTCTCTATACAAAAATAAACATTTGAAGAAATATATAAAAAAGTTGACATAACCTTTAGTTGGAAATAATTTGAATATCATTTTCTGAATGATTTGTTAAACCCGCTTGGCACAGCATTTTAGTCCATTGTACAATAAGAATTCTTTAAAAAGTTTTATTTTTTTCCATTTTAATTATTTTGCAAGCCACGTAGAGCATTTCAAACAAGCAAGCACAGAGTATTTACAAGTATTTAAGTTTAAATAAAAATAGTTCATAATCATCGAATTGTATTTATTTTATAAACTTTGTGATTTAGTTAAAATATAAGTTAATCGCATAATAATAATATTAATAATAATAATATACTTAAAGCAACTCACTCAAAGTTGCGTCGAAATGCATAAAATTAAATTATGTTTAATTTTAAGAAAATCTCAGCGCATTCAGTTTTACACATTTAATTTTCATTCTTTGCGAAACAAACTTTTATGAAACAGATCACACAATAAACAAACCAAAATCAAGTCAAGTGAAATGTAATAATTATACAATTAAACGATTATATGTATATATATATAGATAAACTTAACGCCTAAGATCGCCCAATGCAATTTTAACAATTTGCATTTGGCGCTGGGTCTTTTAGTCATATTCACTCGAAACTCTTAAGATTCGATTTGAAACAAAATTGAATTTTGCTCATCTTATGGTTTATCTTCTAATATATCATCCAGCGGCGATTTTTGTGTTTTATGTCTTTGGAGCCGCTTGGTCCAGAATTCAATATATATATATATATGTATATATAGATACACACATATGTGTGCACATGTTCATGTGCTGTCTAAATAAGCACTTAATATATAGAATTTTAAAAACTAAATAAATTATATAACGCGGCCGCTCCTTTTTTCTTTTTCATCTGTTGCTCCTCTGTTGTTTACTCTGTTATCTATATTCTGTTATCTGTATTCGATGTTGCATAGTTGGTAGGTTGCCTTAGCCTATTGATTTTGTGAACGAGATTCGAACATCGCAGTCACATCGCGTATTGAGAATTGTGGTGAGATCTTTTCTCTGTTGCTGCAAATGTAAAGAGATTTGAAAAACGCATTAGTTTTTTATGTGTAAAAATAAGAGAATTGTAAAATATATATTTTGTAAATATCCCAAGTCAATAATATATATCAACATTAACATATGCACTCACTGTTAAATAACAGCTTTTACATAAACATGCAATCTATGTTATCTAGCTATGTTAGCGGTTAATATGTAATTACAATTGTTGGCTGAACTGGGTAGGGTATACGAAACTGATCACTCATTTAAATACTTTTGAATTAATTACAAACAATCAGAACTTTGTTTAGCAGCTATTATATGCACATTAATTGAGTTTTCCCCACTTAAAAAAGAGTGTGAAAAATGTTGCTGGTTTAAAAAAAAACTTATTAGCATTAAGGTCAACATAAAGAATTTTCAACAATTAGCTTGTTAATAGCGATTACATTTCCATTAATAGAGTTTTCTACTTGAAAATGTTAAGTTAACCTATTAATAAATTTCAGGCTGCAAATTGTTTCTGTTTCCACAAGGCATTTAACATAAATATTGACTATTACTAGCGCGAGTCTTGTTTAACAATAATACTAAATACATAAAAATTATTTGTTTTAACTATTACATGCACATTAAAAAAGTTATCTACTTGACAATGTTATGTTAAATAGATGTTAATAATGTTAATAATCCTTCACAAACATGCATTTACAATTAACATTACATATTTTAACTAACCATATACTCGCATTAATTTTCTATATCGCTTAAAACTATATTCAGAAGTTTGGTAGTTTAAAAAAATTACTTCAAATAGTTATTTCAAATTTAACATTAACATTACAAATATAACAGTCTTCAGCTAACATAGCTAACATTTGCCTAATATTAACAGCGTGTTCAACAGATGGATGGTTACTCACTTGACGCTCGCATTGCTTTCTGTAGTTATTGGATGGGGCATGGAGTTTCGGGATAGGCGCTCCCGTCCGATGCCCCGCTCGAACTTGCCGGGCATCGTTGTGGACGTGATCGCTGTGATGATTGGTGCATTTATGGGCGCATTATTGGCGGCAAATTTTTGGGCCGCCGTCTTCACGCTGTGAACGGGCAGATTTATTCCGGCCCCATTGCTGGTATCACAATTTTGATTCTTCTCGTCGGAGATGCTGCGCACACGCTGAGTCCCATAGTCGCCCGGATGATGCAGGGTGCTCTCGGAACCGGCGCCGGCACGTGCCAGCTGCTTGAGATTCATGTCCATGTCCTTTTGCAGGGAGTTCATGTCGCCGCGCGACTTTGACTTGATGCGCAGCGATTCGGAAGCCTGGAAATTGTTGTCATCGGAGTTGAGTTCCGTCTTGGAGCGTGACTTGATTGTGTCTCCATAGTACTTTTGTGTCAGCTGCTGGCGACGCTCCTCCTTGATCTTATCGATGCGCTCGCGATCGAGTATGACGCCAGTCAAGACGCTCTTGCGTCCAGTATTCAGTGTGGCTGCAGCATTTCCAGCTGCTGCTGCTGGCACATTGTTTTGCTGGATCAGCGAGATGCGATTCTCTGTGGTGGGCGTGGTGATGAGCTGTTGCAGTTGCTGTTCCCGCTCCCGTTCCTGTTCCTGTTCACCGGCACGCTTCTGGCATATCTCCTCGGTGATGCTCATGCCCGGCAAACGCTTCGGCGGATTTAGAGTCTTGGGTCGCGTAAAATCAAAGCTTTTGCGCCGATTGTTCAACTCGGGCAGTTCGGGCGGCTGCTTGGAGGCGGCAGCGCTCAAATCCTGCAGCTGCTTGCCGCCAAATTCGCGCACAAAGGCATTCTCATCCAGGGAGCGTGTTATCTTCTGTGCATTGGTCAGTTTCTTGAGCGGCACCGGCTTCGGCGGCACTGCCAGTGGCAGACTGAGCTCGTTCGGCTTCTTCATGGAGCCGCCGCGCTGTGTGAAATCGAAATTGGGCAATTGCTCCACCGGCGAACTCTCGAACTTGGTGGCCAGCTCCTTGACGCTGAACGATGGCGATTTGCTGGGTTGTTCGTTATGTTCCATCATGTTTATGTTGTTCTGTTCGGCGCTCGGCAAACTGTCCAAACTGTCCAGTTCGATTCGATCGGAATTGGGCTGCTGTTCCAAATCTGAGTCAAGTTCAAGCTCCACCTTGTTTATCGTTCTATTGAGTTTCATTTCCTGGCCAAGTAGATTCTCATAAACTGTTTTCGGTTTGCGCAGCTCAATGTTCTCATAGAGAAGTCTCTGCTGCTCCTCCTCCACCTCATTGTCAATCTCGTCGTGGTCCTGTTCCAGCTCCAACAGCTGTTGGGTCATCTGTGCCGCCCGACTGGCACTGCCATCCTCCTCATCGATTTGCTTCAGGCTCTGGCCATGATCACGTTCATTGACCAGCAGCTGATTCACCTCGGTCACCGAATTGCGGAAGAGTTTCACCTGCTCGTAGACGATGTTCTCATCGAAATTGGTCTCCAGCAGCAGCAGCGCAGGCTTCGCCGGCGGCTTCTCCTTCTCCGGCGATTTGTACGTTATGCTAATGGTCGATTTGATGGGACTGCCAACAACTGTTGGCATCTGTAATTTTGATGGCGTCAGCGCATTGCTGGGCGTCTGCTCGAAGTCCTCGTAGAGCGGCGAAACGCCTTCCCCCTCGTCCACGCCCTCCTCGTTGGCCAGCAGAGAGTGCATGCTCAGCTGGCGCTGCAGATGCTGATACCCAAACTCGCTGGGCGTCACCGACTGACTAGTGTTGTCCGTAAAGTTCGAATTGTTCGGCGAACTGGCGGCGGCCGCCTGCAGCTGCTCCCGGATGGGCAGCGTGGCGGCCCGATTCGCCGGCTGCGGCAGTCGCAGCTGCAACGGCTGCAAATCCAGCGACAGTTCACGCTTCAAAGCGTGCATATCCCGCTGCTCCACATCGGCCAGTTGATTGAACTATAGAAATTATTGGTTAGATGGCTTATGGCAATAAATTCCAATTGGACTCTCACCTGCTGGCCGAGGCTCTCGTGCGAGCTGCCCAAATAACCGCTGCCGGCATCGACGCCCAGCAGCAACGGCTGCTGCTGCTGTTGCATGTTTGAGGAGACGCCCGAAATGCCGGACATGACCGAGCCCAGCATCAGCGGCTCCATATCGTACTGTGGCGTATTCACCGCCGAGCTGTTCTCTGAGCTCTCCGTGTCGCAGAGTAGCAGCGAGTACCGTGGACTATGCGCCGGCGTTGTGGGCGTGGGCACGGGCAGCTTTGCGCTGCCATTGCTGTAAGAGATTACGATTTAAAACAAGTGTAAGGGATGCCCTAAAGACAACTGCGGGCTGTCGTCAGCTACTTTTCAATACCCTTGCATTCATTCATTCATCTTTACATAACCACACACCAAAGACAGTATAAATACTAATAAGTATTTATATATTTAAACGTCATACAATTTATAGCACCTTAGTTTATGTATACCCTGTATGCATCTTAAAAATTTCTTTAAAAAATGTTATATATTTGATCTATGTGTGATTTACGAGATTTAATAATAAAACAAATTTGGTGGCTAAGAGTCCTTTTATGCTAAGAAACCCAAATATTAATATCGATATTTATGGGTTTTAATGAAATGGGACAGGACATTGAGAAAAACCACTTGTTCCATGTGAATTTGTTTTATATTATAGAAAAATCTTTAGTCGAAAAGTTTAAGTCTCTAGCTCTCCTAATTTGTGAATTTGAGCAAAAAACTATATTCAATTTGATACATGTGGAATGCATCGATATTTAAAACAATCTAACAGAAAATATTTTCATTTCTTAAATTACTTTCCCTCCGTTCAAATTAACTGAATTAACCTGCGTTCAATTTAACTGATAAATAACGAGTTTAAACCATATTCGACACGATATGGCCGACATTTATATTTGATATAAATGTGATATTTTACTCGATATTAATATCGGAGCTTTGTTATGTATATACATCCCTAGTTCACTGCATATGTATGCCCCCAAGCCCAATATTCAGGGATTCCATTCAAATTAATTGATGGCTACTCACTGCATCGGCCTGGTTGTTGCTGTTGCTGTTGGCTCCGGCTGCTTCTGGCCGGGCGGCTGTGTGAAGGTGCCCTGGTAGCTGAAGCGCTCCTTGGCCGCCAGCTGTTCCTTGCGCTTGGCGCCCAGCTGCACGGATGGATAGCTGTAGCGTGCAGCGCCGCCGGCAGTGGGTGAGGAGAGCTGAGCCTGGCCAGAGCGCGCTGGCTTTGGCGGCGGATGCACCTCAACGCTGGCAAATTGCTGCTGGTGCTGCTGCTGCGGTTGCTGTTGCTGTGGTGGCGGGTGCGGATGTTCCGGTGTGCCGCAGTCAATGAACTGTATATCGGATAGCTGATCCTCTAGCTTGTACCGCTTGCAGCAGTTCTCGGCGCCGGCTGGCTCATGACCGCACGTCTGCTGCGGCATCGGATGATTGATGTGCTGGTGATGATGGTTGTGGTTGTGATTGGGCAACGTGCGCGCCGCACTGGGCGAGAGCAGGTTGAGGCGAGGCTGTTTCTTGGGACTGGGATTGACGCTGTTCGTCTGACTGGAGAACTCCTCGGGACGGGCGCGCATTATCCGACGCGTCGCACAACCGGACGCTGGCGGCACATTCTCTTTGCCGACGCGCGGCGAACTCACCAACGATTCGCTCTCGGAGAAGATGCGCATCTCGGGCTCCTCGCGATCAAAGTTCAGCCCCAGCTCGGAGAGCTCCCGCGACGGACAGGTGGTCATGTGGCCGCGCTGCGGCGACTGCAGCAGATCAAAGTACGAATCGTGCGAGACGCTGCGCGAGTGTCCCACCGTCCGCAGGCTGTCAATCGAATTGGAGCGGATGCACAGCTCCATCGGTTTGCTGCCCAGCGCAGAGTCGCGGGCGTCGCGACTGCTCGTCTCCAGCAGCTCAATCGACTTGGGCTTGTCGTGCTTGGTCAGCTCCTTGCTGGCGCCGTGTGCATGCGAGGCCTGCACAAAGCTGACGCGCGACGAGCCACCGACGCCGACGCCGCCGCCGCCAGACTCCTTGCTGCCTGGCAGACGGGCATCCTCGAGGATTAGCTTGTGACCCGGCTCGTTGCCCTGCCGTTGGCTGCGCGTGAATATCGACTTCCAGGAGGGCGTCTTGTCCGGCTTGCGCTTCTGCCAGCTGCGCGGCACCGACAGCACCGTATGATATTTATCCGGCAAACTGGACGGACCGCCGCCCACCTCAATGTAGGAGCCAATGTTCGAGGCAGCGGCAGCGACGGCAGCTGCGCTGCTGCTGTTGCTGCTGCTGCCGGCCATCGTCATGTTGATGGGCAGCGATTGTTTCAGATCGCCGCTGGACTCGATGCGCGAGTGCCGCTCCTGCGCCTCCTCCAGGCTGATTAGCTTGGCGCCGCCGGTGCTCAGGCTTTTGGGTCGCTCCACCAGGCCCAGGGATTGGTCCTGTTCGCGCTGCTCCACCAGCAGGCTCTCGCAATCGGTGAGCGACTCCAGACGCAGCTCGCCACCAGCCGCCGCTGCAGCAGCAGCGGCAGCCGCAGTGGCAGCTATTGGAGCTCCTGAAGTGCCCACAATGCTGAGGCGCGCATTGTGATCCTCGAGGGCATCGAAGATGTTGTGACAGTTGCGTATCAGGTACTCGGTGACCACAGCTTGAACGCCGACGCCACGAAGCGCTGCAACGCCGCCCGATTCCAGCGCCGGCGAACGGAGCAAATTGGGCGCCCAAACAATGGCCAGATTCTTGTCCGTCATCCCGGTGCGTTCGTGATGCTGCGATACCTTGTGCAAGTGCTCCGACAAGTACTTCAGGGTGCTGTCCAGAGGGTGTGAGAGAAGAACGGGAGAGATAAGTATAAAAGATTATCAAAAAAAAACTTGGAAAAAAATTAGTGAAAAGGCTCTAGAGATACCATAAACCCTGCGATCTGTCTTTATAAACATTTTAACCTCCCTGCATGAATACATTCATACACAATTTCACAAATATACACACACTATGCAAACTAAATTCTTGATTACCTTCTAAACTAAAAGCATGATCGGTATGAAATTTCCAGATCTTAATAAGAACATTAAAATAAATATACAAACCAAATCTCAAGTCTTTAGTTTTTGATTTGCGCTTGTTTTGGGTTTCTCGGAATTCGGGGCGAAGGTATCCAAAATCCGAAGCTCTTATAGCTCTTATAGTCTACGATGAATGGTAAAAAAACCAAGTCTTGAAATCGATTCTTATGGATATACATATATGAAACGGAGCAAGATATTGAAAAAAACAATACTTGTTATGTGTAATGATTATGAGAATTTAAAGTCGACAAGTTTAGGTAGCTCGTCGTCCTGATCAAAAATATATACACCTGCGAAAAAACAATAGCACCAGCACCACAAGCAATTTTTAAATAGTTGCCCAACTCACATTTGTAACTTTAAGGAAACTTTAAGCACATTTTTAGAAATGGTAAAATCTGACAAACCGTGGACTAAAAAAAAATCATCCTTCTTTTTAACGTTTTTGAAGATCGGTAATGCTGTTTTTGTTTATGGGAAATACTGAGCAATATATAAAAAAAAAAAAACAAAATTTAAAAAAAATCGCAACAGTAATCGCCTTTTTTTTTATCAAAAACAAAATGTGTTGTAGTAGTGCTATTATTTTTTCGCAGGTGTATACATAAAGTATATACTTTATGCCTATTACATACATTTGTAAAAATTTTTTTCGAATAAAAATAAATATTTCCTTGAAAACTAGAGTGTTAAAAGTGTTGTATTTGTGGTATGTATATACTATATAGCATAGCCGACGCTCTCTCAAAATTGTAGATAGGAAAAAAAGCTAATAAAAATCTGCGTGGCATTCAGTTGTGTAGTTAAGTTCAAGATAGCCTGAAGATGAGTCGCTTGCTTTCATTAATCAGCCTAGCTTTCTGGGTCGGTAGTCAAATAAATCAGAAGCCAAGTATTTTTTTGTGATCTCTGCTGCCTTACCGGAACAGGATTTGACGCACCTACAAGAAGCTTATGAGTGAGGGCCTAGACTTCAATGTGTATGGTAATAAAATAAATAAATTTGTATTGAAGACCCATGCATATTTAGAATTTTGGATTGCTTTTTATGTTTTAAACTACTTAGTTGTATTACGCATACATGAATACACAAAATTTCTTTCCACGCTATTAAGACTAAAAAAAACTATAAAAAAAATAATTTTTAAACAAATTATACTGTACAATAATTTGGTTTGGATATCGTCCTGCAACACTTACCGATAGTGCGGCGGCGGCAGCTTGAGCACCGTCTCCTTCATGAGACGTAGCCGTTCGTCGGCCTCGTCGGCCTTCACCTGGATAGCCTCTACAAAGTTGTCGTATAGCTGATAGGTGCAGAGGGGATTGGGTAGCTCGCGGAAATACATTTTTAGCAGTGAGCTAACCGCATGAATGTCCTGCTTCATCTCCGGATTGCCCAGATCCGGTACGCGCTCCTCATCGAAGGCGCGACGCAATCGCTGTATGTTCGATGTGATGCCGGATAGGCGATAGATGCCATCGATGACGCCATAGTTCTCAATGAATTCGGCACAGGAGCGGAGCACCATCGGTATATCCTGGCCGCTGTTCAGCAGATGCTCCGACAGATCGCAGGAGAAGACGCGCTCCCTGTAAATGCCGCTCTGTTTGAGACGACGTCGCGACGGACGCGACAATATGAACGAGCGAAAGAACGCGATCAGTTTGCCATGCTTGCGCAGCACCGGTTTCGTCGGCGAGGCGTCCAGATGGCCCACCAGCGGGGCGGGCATGGGAAAATTGCGTGGCACCTTGTCCCCAATGGTGGCCACGCAGGATTGGGGAAAGAAGCCGACCTCATAGAGGGACTTTTGTAGATGCGATTTTTTGCCGCGCCACCAAATCGATTCCGCCGGACTGGGCATATCAATGACGGATATCATGTCGCCCACCTCAATGTTAATCTCATCCGGCGCCTGCGCCTGATACCGCCGCACACCATACGCCGCACCCACCGCCGGCGTATTGATCGTCCGCTGCGTCTCGCCATCGGCCAGCGGCAGGCGACGTCCCTTATTGTCCAGCTGCAGCCAGGTGAGTATGGTGCCGCATGTCAGCGAATCGGAGGCTATTTTGGAGAAGCGCTCCAGATACTTGGCCACCGCATACTCCACATCCAGTTCGCTCTGCAGCTGGGCGTCCGCCTCCAGTTCGCACATGTTGCGCAGTCCGCTGATCTTGCGATCGTAGACACACCGATGCAGCATCTCGTCCAGCATCTGCATGTTCTCGTAGCTGCGCTTGATCAGGAACGGTTCACAGCGCTGCGGACAGACGCGTATAATGAACCAGCAGCTCTCCGGCGTGAATGCCGCTGAGCGCATCGAACTGTGCGCCAGCTCGCCGCCAATCGATTGCGATGCAATGCTGCTGCCCATCTGCTCCGATTTATCGTCGAGCAGCTGTACCGAGAGGGCGCCCAGTTGGACGCGCTCGTAGTGAAAGTGGGCGCACTCCTCCAGCTTGGGAAAGCGACACGATTTCTGTGGAATGAATATAAATTAATATATGTACATAAAAAGTTAAAAAAAAAAACACATGTATATAAATATATATGGGTATATATAACAGGTATAACCCGACATTGTTCGGCTCATTTATTAGTTTTCACAAATTATTCGCGTTCCCTTAAAACAAGTAAGATTGCTCTAGTCGGGACCTCCCCACTAGGAGATACCTTGAACTCAGCATTTAACACATACACACAAACTCTCGGCACTTAATGAGTATTGAGGTCGTTAAAAATTAATCGTTAATATTAAAAATTTAATTAGCAATTACCAATGAAAAATAAAATATACCACTCCGGGAATCGAACCTACGATCACAGTTTCAGTTGCACGACTCTTATCGACTGAACCACGCTCCCATTTAAAATTTACTTATGTTATAGAATAACTTAACCATCTTTAAAAACAAATTTCAAGGAAACGCTAAC
>SCDS01001239.1:0-21294 GCA_004149465.1 Drosophila nigromelanica | reverse complement strand
ATATATATATATATATATTTGTACTAATTGTGACACCTGCAATCGATTAAAAACAAAAACTTGAGATTTAAAATTTGGAAAAAAAATTCTTTTAAAAATGAGGAAGTTGGTAACAATTTTGGCATGATTTTTGACAAAAAATTTCCTCAGATATACACTCCTAATGTTTTAATGTTTTTTTATACTAATTATGACACCAACAATCGATTAAAAACATATATTCAAGATTTTACATTTTGAAAAAAATTTTCGAAAATGAAAATTAAAATTAAAATGTGGGGGAGTACTTTTTTTTTCAAAAAATAATGGAAAAAGTTGTTTTTTTCAAAATATGTTAAAAACTTAAGTGCAGAATCAATTCATAGATCAAACTATGATCAAAATGGCATGGATTATGATTATGCTTTAGGCTTAACAAAGATATGGCTGTTTCAACCTGTTTGGGGAACCTAACATGTTCAAATTTTGGAAGATTTTGGCAAGATTTGATGTTATTTTTATACTAATTGTGAATTGCAGAATCAATTTAATATGCAAATGGGTCCAGTTCTAGCAATGTTATTTGAGTTTGAGAAGGGGGTTTCTTGTGATTTTGCATGATACTTTGGAGGGATTCGCAATCGGCCCGCCCATTGTCTCGATGAGCGTAATTTCGTTTGTTGTTTAGTGGCCTAAACGCACGCGTGAAACGTCACACTCCTTCGGCCCAAATAAGACAATCGAAATTCGATAATATTCGACAAAAGGGGATTGAAGCACCGCCAGAGGCAGTGATTGGGTCAACAAAGTGGTCGGAAACCCGTCCAAATCAACTGCACATGAACCGACCCGGCTTTGAAATCCGATGACAGACTCGAAGGAGAAAAGAAGGAAAGCGAAAAAAAAATATATATAAGAAAATTGCGAAAAAGCAAATAAAAAACAATGAAAATGCCCCGAATGCATGCTAAATAGAGGATTTAGGTAAATGGATTTCTAGGCATTTTCGCATTTGCCCTGGAAATTGAATATAAAGTGTGTGTCAGTGTGTGTGTGTGTGTAGCGCGGTGGGTGTCCCTTTTTGTCTTTTGCGATGACTATGTTTGTGTTTTTATTGGAGTTTATGTGTGTGCATATGTGTGTGTGTGTGTTTGTGTGTGTGTGTGTGTTGGCGACCAACGTTAATAGCCAAAGTTTAGGCAAAGATTTCATTTTATTATGTGGAAATTTATTAAAGCCTTTAGGCCAGGACGAGGGATTTTAATCGCTTTGCGTATTGCTCACAACACTTATGCCCATTGCCACTCGGTAGTGTTGGTTTTGTTGTCGTTTTTGTTGGTGGTGGTGTTGGTGGTGCTGTTGCTGTTGCTATGCTGGCATCATTTCCTAGCGTCCTTGTGCCCGGGAAATGGAATAATTGGATATTCTTGTTACTTATTTGTGCTGCTGCTATTGCTCAATTCTCGGAAAACATCTCTGACAGCTCTGGCTCTGGGTCCAGCTGCTGACGATGACGTTGATTTTGTTAGCTTTTCAAAAATGCTTTAAGTAAGTTTAATGGCTTCCTAAGCTGCTGCAAAAGGGCCACAAAGTATATGGCACAACACGAGCCACTTCTTGCAATGCTAAGAAAAGCGAATTTTCACCCACTTATTTCGTAAAAAAAATTGAATGCACTTTCAACACTGCTTTGAAAAAAATGTCATTACTCAAATGTACTTAAATATAATAAATAAATGCTTAATTTAATAGTTCTTACTGCTGCTTTGTGCTTGTCTTGGGATAACTTCTAATTGAAATTTGTCCAACTATCTTAACAGATAGATGAAGAGAAGGTTGTTATTCTAGCTTATATATATAAATAATAAAATAATTTATTGTTTTAGGCTACGTGAACTGTAATTGTTTATATAAAAAACAAATACTTTTGAATAATAACATTTTTGAATTTGAATATTGCTATTCGAACACGCAGTTTTATAAGATTTTAATATATACTAGTATTATTTTTGGCTCATCTACAACGAACTTATTAATCTGTTAATTAATTACAGTTCCAACTAGTTGATCAGTTCAATTGTCAGCTATTGGCTTTATTAAGGGTATCCAGTGCAAAACTGAATAGTTTAAAAGTTGCTGATTGTTGGGTTTGTCTCTTCTTCACAAGCACGCCCCTCCCCGCTCTTGCACAATGCATTTGTTACAGATTGCTATCTAGTTGTTGTGCACTACACAAATACACGGAGAGAAAGAAAGAAAGTTGACATAGTTGAGGACAACAATTTTTAGATTTTTTTTTCTTTTGCTCAGTTCTGCTTTGCTTCCTTGTTTAGCTGTTTTAACTTCCGTTTTTGCTGCTGGCACATCCTAGTTCGCATTTCTCATGTCCCTTTTTTTAACATGCGCTTTTGCAGTTAACTCGACGTTCCTTTGGCCGCCACGCCCCGCAGCCGGTTTCAACATTGTTGGTGACAGTTACCATTGGGAATTAGCGCGGTCTGTAATAAGGATCGTCATCGCCCCCATAATCATTGGCCTGTGTAAACCTGCACTTAGTGTGGTCATTTCGCCTGCACTCGTCGCAGCCCCAAGAGAAGGCGAACTGGACGGCACTGGAGCCCGGGAGTAACGCCTGCATGTACGGCACATCCTCCAGTCTGCGGCTGTATCCTGCCGGCGGGGCGACATCAACGTAGTCCACCACTAACTGCAATACTCCTGGGCGAAAATGGTGGCGCGCTTTGTGCGGCTTCCGCCTCGTCAGCTAATACCCAAATGGGTGTTTAGTGTAAGTCGCCGTTGTTGTTGTTTTTGTTGTGCTGTTGGGCGTCGCTGTATTGTCATTTGCTTGTATCCTTTTTTCCTTAGCCGGCTTTTGTCGGCCCGGATTCGGGTCTGGGTCTGGCAACGCAATTACGTAGCTTGTTATTGTTGACGGACTTCAAGTCCAAGTTGTTGCTCATTTCTGTTTCTGCTTAAAACTTAATGACACTTTCACTTAATTATCGCGGTGGATTTGCAAAATTAAGCGATTTGGGTATAATTACCAGGGATTATGTGGCCGCTTTTCTTTGCTTTTCCTCTCTTGTTTTTGTTTTTGGGGTATTTTTCTGTTCTCTGTTTTTCTCTTTGACCGCAGCAGCGATTGGCAGCTTGCGGTTAACAAATCAGATTTGGGAATTAGTATAAAAAAGTGCTTGAGGCAGAGTAAGTGCGGCTTGATGCTTTTTAAAATGTTTGGTAACACTTTGCAGTGCTCTAAATGACAATGTTTACTGCTTTGGGCTGGCCAGATTGCAAAAGAGATGTCAACAGCTTGGCTTTATTATTAGCGGACACGTTTATGGGGTTTCATTATTCATTACTTATTTGGATTACTGTAGCCTGACCAAACCGAGAAAAGATGCAAACTATTACCATGTCCTTTTAAAGGAATGCAAATTAAGAATAACTAAGAAAATGTTCCACACATCTTTAAAAATTTCAAAATCTATTGTGTATTCAAAAACCATTTTTAATACATTTTCAAAGCACTTCATGAGCTTCATTATGCTTTTTGATCAATGCGAATACACTTAAGTAATTTCGCTTGGGTTCCAACTCGAAATGAGCCACATTTCTTACACTGAGAGAACTTTTAGCTTAAAGTTAAAAAAAGTTTTTGATATCACAATATTCTCAGCGAGCTGCATGTGACCGAGCTCATTAGCCTTCAATTAATTTGAAATTTTGGTAAAATGCGTGAAGTTTGCGTGTGCTTTTATTAATATTAATGCATAGTTGGTGCTCAGGTGCCTTAAAAATTTTACCTTAAACGGGCGTAAGCCTGAGACCGAGTTCGAGAGCGAGACCTGAGACCTGAGACCTGAGACTAACGTTTGCAAATAATTTGTGCGTTGAGCTAAGCGCAAAACCCAAACGCAACCGCACAAAACTTTTTAGACAACAGTTTTCAAAGTTTTACAAGTGGTGCAGAAAAACACAGAATGCAGAACGACTGGCAGAGGAAGGGGTGAGGATGCAGGGGGCAGGGGGCGGGTCGATGAAGCTGAGATGCGGCAGGCTGGCTGCAGTTGTGCCAACTTGTATTTGCCCACTTAGACAAGGAACGAGTTAAAATTTATAGATATTTCGGCTAAAATCTCGCAGAGTATAAACCACTTAGAAGCAGTCAGTGGCGGGCTAGGTCTGGGGGGCGTGGCCACGGCAAACACTTTGCTATTTTGTCTTGGCAACACGGCGTTTTTTTTTTGTTGATTTTTTGTTTGCCCCTTAATGTTGTTGTTGCACTTTGAGCGCATAAATCAGCCATGAGTAGCGCCAAATGCCAAAACTACCCCCCAAACCACCCTTCGCCCATGCTTTGCTCTGGCTCTGGCCTGCGAACGTGTGTGCTTGTTTCGTTTTAAAATCTGCAGCAGGTAAAGCCAACAACAACAAAATGGCCGGTATTACTTGCTGCAACAATTGCAAGAGCTCCGAACCCAGATATAAACCGCAACCCACTCTCCCCATATCGCCTCTGGGCACCCTTTGGCTGCCTGGTGCGCATAAAGTTTTATTCTGCAGCAAAGTTTGTTTATATTTTATTATATTTTTCACACGGCATTGGCTTTTAAACGTTTTCAGAACGTGAAAATATGGTGGCAATGTTTTTAAAATACCCTGCATTGTTTAACAAGTTCACTGTTTACCTCCAGGAAGGGGTGTGAGCCGAAATAGGGTATATAAACTGTATATTAATGTGGAATTTTAGGCGTACATGGGATGAAAGTTTAATCTCAACACTACAACACTTATTATTAATTATATAATACCCTGTATTTCTTAATACCTTACATATATATACATAAACACAGGCATACTTATTGTATAAATATAATAAGTATAAGTTTGCACAGACTGTTTATTGTTTTAAGATACCCTGTACACAATGCCTTCTCAAGTACAGGGTATATATAGAGTACATCCCTTACTCAACTTCATTGCCTTGAAAGCACTTCACGTTTCAGTACGGAGAAAAAAAGATTTCATTTAATTTCCGTGGTCATCCACATGAAGTGGTCTGCCTCGCATTTCGAGCGCACAGGAGGCGTAAAAAAAGAAAGCGAAAGAGGGAGAAAGACCGAGGGGAAGAGAAGAAAATGGACACTACAATGAAAGGGGCACGTGGCAAGTGGCAAGTGGCAGCCTATTAGCGAGTGCCTACAACAATGCTCGGAATTTGCATACAAAAAGATATTACTTGTTCTGTTGCCGCTGTCACTGACTGAAGACGCACTTGAAACCTGAACCACTCAGAAACTTTAAAGAGCAGTTATCAGACTTAAATACTAGAGGTAAAATATATATGTATGTATGTAATAAATACAAAATTAACGGACAGCTTTATTATTAATTTATAAAAGTAAATCTACTTTAAAGTACTGATATGGTTATGTGCGGTTCTTGAAGTAAAAATACATATATTATAAGACTACAAGAAGCTATATCCTTTATTTATTTATAAGGGAATTTCTTAATGGCATTATTTTGACTATTTGCTGTGATTGCAAACTGTTGCGTTTTTGGGTTTATGAGATTGATCGAAGCTCCACCATATCTGCTTTAACCTAGTTTCTAATATCTAAATATATTGAAAATAAAGCCGAAAGCTAAATCTTGCCAAATGATTCAGCATTATTATATTTGCTAGTCAGGCTTGAAGTGCTAATCATAAATTAGCATTTTAATTAATTCGACTGCAGGCCGTAATCCCGCTGAGAGCGGCCGCATCATGTTGCACGCTCTGCACGTGAGCTGACCGGAAATTACATTGGACTTGCAACATTCTCACTTTATTTTGTTATTTATTTATTTTGTTTTTTTTTTTTTGCCTTTGACATAGCTTTCAGATTTTGTAGCTTAGTGTACACTGACCTGCCCAAATGCCGGCGACAGATCCCTTTGAGATTTCGGCTTTCTTTACTCAATGGACATCCGGTGATGTTTTAATAATTTAATTTTCTTTCTCTCTCTCTATCTCTCTCTGTCTCTCTCTCTCTCTCTCTTTCTGCTCACTCTTGGAGCTGGGCACTTGGCCAGGCTCTGCTCTCGACATCCGCCTCAGCCTCAGCCGGGCGCTTTGGTCAAACGCACGCGACAGGGGCCAGTGCGTCGCCAAGTTAGGTTTTTTTTTTGGTGTCAGGATTGAAATCCAGCCAAGCAGAAACTTGGCAAAGCAGCCGGATACGTGGGCGTGGGCTGGCCCCTCCGGGCGCAGGCTGTGACACACAGGCCGTGGCTGAAGCGCGGGCTCTTAGGAGTTGTCTTCAAGTTTAAGTTGGCGGAAATTGTCTGTTGTTGCGATATCCTGCTGCGTTTTATATTCGCGTTATGAACTCTCTGTGTGCGAGTGTGTTTGCCTAGTGCACCCTGTGGTGGCAGTGGACGCGGATGGATTAATGACAGCCACGTCTGGCGCACACTTTTGCGCCGCAGCCCGCATCTGGCAACTGTCTCAATTTACCTTTGCTACTGGCTCGCCTCCGCCTCCGCCTCCGTCTCCACCTCTTCCTGTTTCTTCTCTTGCTCATCCTCATCAAAAATATTTACTTTTTTTTTGTGGTACGTGTCTCAGTTCGTCTTTGTTTTGCGCTTTGGCAGAAGTTTTAATTAATTTTCATATTTTATGCAGCAGTTCACCTGACCCTCTTCGCTTCTAATGCAATAGCTGAGGCTGGGGACAGCTGGACCGCCAATTTCCAGTGTTGAGAAACTGTGCAGTGTGTGGTTTGGTCAGGAATGCCTTTGAATTTCATATATTAAGGTGTCAAATAAAAAGTAAATAGAAAAAATATAAACTTTTTTTAATTGTAAAGTTTTAGAAATGTTGCCATCATATTTTTTTTTCTAATATATATTTTTTATTAAATTTTTTAGAAAACTAAAATAAAATGAAAAATATATAGTATAGTAAATATATATATAGTATATATATATAGTATATAGTATGCATAGGGCATACCTAATTTATAGCCGTATTGTACCAAAATACTTTAAAAAGTTATATTGCTAATTTTATCGTTTTTTGTTTTGATCGTATTTAAGTTGTTGTGCATCTGCAAGCGCGTAGAAGTTTTCAACTTTCATATATGATAAATATATATATATATATATATATATATATATATATATATATATATATATATATATATATATATATATATATATATATATATATGTTTATCTATATATGCACTGCAAATGCAACTGGTGCACTAATGAATATTTATAATGCAGCACTCCATCGTCACTTCACCCCTGCTCTACACTTTGGCCAAAGGAAGTCATTTTAATTTATTCGTTCGCACGACTTTCATTTGTTTCACTTTCGTCATGGAATTTCTAAGCGTGAAAACTTTTAAAAACAGCAGGCCCACAGACAATCCCTCCACACACACACGAGCACACACAATGCCAGAACAATCAAGTGATGAGGAAAACTAGGAAACAGAGTGGAAAACAACACAAATGTACTACAGAAATCATTTTAGGAATGGCAAAGGCAGCGGAAGTGCTACAAAAACTCGAGCTTAGTCAAGATTTTCCCAAGAATTTGCTTCAGTTGTATTTCAATTTTGTGTTTTTTATATTTTGCTCTTGCATTTCCAGTTCGACATGTGAAGAGCTTTTGCAGCTATCATGAGCTGCAGTTGGGTGTCATTTTTCTCTGCATTTTTTATTTTGATTTATTTTTTACCATTTTTCATTTTTCCTTTTGTCAAGTGTGTGTGCCAGTGTGTGCATAATGCAATTGCAGCGAAATAAGCAGCAGTTGCTGCAAAAGCATGCAACAAATTTTTGCTGAAGTACCTGTCATTGTGCAACCAAATCACTTGATTTGAAATGTTTTATATATACGTATGTTTTATTTGTGCCTTTTGTTTGATATTCATATTTATTCAAAGTGAAACATTTGACGAGTCTTACACTTTAATTAAATTATAATCAACTACAAATCCACATTTTTTTTTTTAAATTGACAATGAGAATCTGACTTTAAAAGTGTGTTTACATTACTAGGTGGCAATATCAATTTTCTCGCATTTCTATCAATTTTCATAGAATGCAATTATTTTGGATTTGCACCTAAAATCTATTTATGTATATTTGGCGTCTTGTTGTGTGTTGTTTCTTGTATTGATATTTGATTTTCTTTTCACAATTAATTCTTGCATCACTTTGCCGCTTCCAAATTTGCAATTCACAATTCAATTAAAATGTAATCCCTGACAAAGAAAGATACCCCTCCATGTTCCAGTGTGTGTGTGTTTTAATTAAATTATTATAGGGGCGATTGACAACAAACAGACAACATTTTGTTCGCAGAACTTGAACTAGTATACATTTTTCTGACTTTTAAGTGTGCTTAATTGAGTATACTCAATTTGAAGCACTTTTGTTATCTTCTTTACAAGCTTTACTGCTGCTGTCGATCCAGATATGTTATAATTGATTAACTTTTATTTTAACTTTTAAATCACACAATTATCATTATTAAATAAAAGTGTCATAAAAAAATGTATGCTGTAAATTTGAATTTTTCTCTCAACAAGCTAATTTTTCAACTTAATCGTATAGCCTACAACTTTGTCGTGCACTGTTTTCCCTTTCAGCTGGTGTCGTTTGTAGGAAAGCGTGACCTAAATAACTGTTTATCTTTTTAATGATTGCTAGGCTTCTTTTTCCTTTGTGGTGATGGGGGTGGTGGAGAGGGTGGTGGGGGCGGTTATTGTGATGTGCTGAATAAATAAATGTAAATTCTTCAAGATTATAAATCGTATGCAGTTGTAAGCAGATAACAAACATGCAAAAGCAGCTGTAGGGGGAGTTGAAAGTTTGAAGCTGGAAAACTGGGAGCTGGCAGCTGCTTGTTGGGCTGTGCCACAGTTGCATAAAATTGCATACGGAAAACTGTTGGACCACAATTTCTGGGGCAACAGCATCGATGTCGATGGTAGCTTGGTGCGGTGGCCGCGACGGCAGAGGCAGCGGCAGCGGCAGCGGCAGCGTATGCATGCGTCCTTTGAGGACATTTCGGTTGCGAGGCACGTTTTAAAGGCTTGATTTATGCGCACTAACTTGGATTTTACAGCGCGCTCGGCACTCGTTTCATCTGGGTTCGCCTGCTCCGGCTGCTTTTTTTTATTCAGCTGGTCTACGGCGCTGGCAGTGAAGCTGTCAGTGTCGTATGGAAAGGATTATTTAGAGTCAGCGGCGGCTTGCAAGCGTCTCAGCGATAAGAGCGCAGGACTAACGACAATGGAGGCGATGCGTCGGAGCTCCGCGACCGCTGATGACGACGAAAAGCGCTCCGATCAGCCAGAGCGGGTGGCTGCCTGTGAGTGGGTGGCCAGTAAACCTAGACAGTGCGGAAACTGTGTGTCAGCTGTGCCAGCTTCCACCAAAATATCAGCCACTTTAGCCACAGATAAAGCTGTCGCCCTTTGTTGTATGCGTGCCTGTGTGTGGTGGGTGTTTGGGTGTGCGGCTTGTGGCAAGCACTATCGTAAAGTGCGCCTCGGCGCACCCAAAGTGCGCCATGCGTCGGCATGGAATACCCCACACCCCCATTTTATTTAATGTGCAGCTACATTTGTACCCACTGTGCAGCTGTTGCCGATTGCGCTTCAAATGCGACCATGTGTATTTAAACAGCAACTATTTTGGGACATAAACATTTTTATTGATTATGTTAAAGACAAACGTTTATAGAAGCACATTTAAGCAAGAGTTGGTAACACAGAAAATAAATTAATATAACTAGATATTGCGGCAAAAACAAATTTAAATAAAATTAGAGTAGCCCAATCCAAAATCTTAAGGCGAATATGCAATGCTCCATGGTACATTAGAAATAGAGACATCGAACGAGATCTGAAAATCCCGAAAGCGGGCGATGTAATGCAACTACTTGCGTCTAAATATATTGATGGTCAACCTATCGCGCTAGCCAGACGACTCACTGTCAAGCCAAGAAAGAGATGACTCGAAAGGTGCCATCCATTGGATCTCTCTATCAGGTTTCCAAATTAATATTTCATTTAATATTTATATAATAATATTTCTTTGTAAATACTGTGAATAATATACGTTTCCCCATATATGTAACGTAAATTGTATGTATGTATCACCTGTGAATTTTTGTTCCTTCCCCTAAATGTAAAATGTAACTAAGTTGGCACTAACGGTAACAGAAAGCCAGTTTATAATAAAATATACAAGTTTTTTACGAAAAAAAATAAATATATATAAAAAAAAATTATATAATTTTATAGTATACTTACTAAAAAGATATAATATTTAAATAAGATAAATTCAAACAAGAATTTAGTAAACACTAAAAAGTAAGCAGCAAACTATTTTATGTACTTTGCCTAGCGAAGCTTGAACTTGTTGAGAACTCGAACGAATTCTTAAGCGCACAACACAAAAAGTGCTTCTGGTGTTAAGAATAAGCAATACATTTTTAAGAAAATCTATCTTAAAGTTTTTATATTGTGTGAGCTCATGCATCCATATTTAATACACACACTTGAGCTCTTCCTCATCATTTGCATACACTTTGATTAAGCTTAACATTTCTCTTCCCTTGTGCTCTTTCAGTTTCTTTAATGATACAGAGATTTGTTTGCAATTTCGCGAAAGATAAAATTCAATACGCCCACTCGACAGTTACATGCACACAATGGGATAATTAAAATGCGAAACGAAAACGCTCTCTCACTCACATTCTCTCTCTCTCTCTCTCTTTGTCCTGTGGAGACCTGGTAACTTGAACATTAACCCGTTGCGGACCTGAATCGATATGGGCATTGTCATTACATTGCAATTATCATCCGCAATAAAAACGGCCACAACTCAAAATTTAATTCAGGCCTTGCAGTGTGTAATTGTTAAGTTTCATTACGTTGGCGCGGGGCTGATGGGCGAGGGGGGATTACGGGCAACAGCAAAAGCTGAAAAATTGCAGAAATTGTGTAGCTTTCATGCGATTGCATACGGCATATTTGTCTGGGCCCGGCAATTACGCCGTGCACGCATATATATCAATTAATTACTTTTGTGATTCCATAAAGCCCACAAAAATCCCGACGAGCCCCGCAAACAGCACGACTCCATACTAGCATCAACTATCGACCCTTGGTCCTTGTAATGACAGATGCAAATATTTGGTTCAACTTCGATCGCAGGTCAAGCATTATTGTATTTCATAATATGGCAACAGCTGACGCTGTGCTCCCGGCCTCAAGTGCTCTTGAAGTGCTGTTTTCGCGTTTGTATTTTTACGTGCTTAACTTTAAATGAATTGCGAAACTCGCAAAGTTATCGTTGTAAACAAACAGCATTTTTATCGCTCTATTTAAATTGTTTAACATTTGTGGGGGTATCTTAAAGTATCTTACTTTACATTGAATCAATATCAGTTACTATGCAAAATTTCTTTTAAATTGTTTTTGTAGTTTATAAAATATATAAAGTACGAATAATTTCTACTTTTAAAAATAAAATCAAATATTTGTGTGGGCAAGATAAGATAAATATATCTTCATCAATATTCTAGTTAAAATCAAAGGTTTTATGAAAACCAATTCAATTCAAAAGATGCTATAAATTTACACTTTTGCAATTTTTCCGCTATTAAAGTTTTCCAATCTAACTACGAAAATCTTTACTACCCCGAAAGTGCTATAAAGTGTTATACTATAAGGATACAATGCTCGCGAGTTTTTGCCATAAAATGTTGTTTCAAAACAAAAGCAGAGGGGAGAAAAAATGAAGAGAATAACAGAAATACCTCTTATGCGGTTGTTTATTGTAATGTACTCATGTGTCTCATATTACGCATTGTAGATAAACAATAATTACGCACATTTAAACACACGCAAATTAACTTCAGTGTGTGCGCGTGTGTGGGGGTGTGTGTGTGTGTGCCATCTGCATGCGAATGTCCATATCTGGCCAGTTGTTGTGGGCTGTGTGTGAAGGAACGAGGGGAGGGGGTGGGTCATTACAGATTTATCGTAACGAAATGTAGGTGTGCACGATTTATGCACAGTTTGCTGAGAGCGACAACAGTAACGATGCCAACAAATCACTGTGCAAAACAACAACAATGAAGATTATATGGCATTGGCATCAAGAAGCGCAACAGCATCAGCAACAGCAGCAACAGCAACAACAACAACAACAGCAACAGCAACAGCAACAGCAACAGCAACAACAACAACATATGATAGCCACTGGCAATGGCAACAATACCGAACAGGGACTTAACGTGTGTGTATACGCGCGTGTGTGTGTGAGTGTGTGTGCTGATTGCCCAGCCATAATGTGCGGCTGGCCAAAGGCAGTCAGGCCTATGGCAGCTCCAACTCCCATTGCCCCCCCTTACCCGCCGCTACTGGAGTCCATGACTGCAGCGTATCACTTAATGTGTGGTCAGCTTGAAGCGGAAACGGAAACGCCCCACAAATCGTGGCCTAATGATCAGCTCTCATTTAATTAATTGTTGATAACAGTTTCATGCCAACTCCCACCCCATCCATCCCCTATCCTCCCCCACTGGGTGATGCGGAAATGCGTCACAGACTGCGGCAACCAGCTGGGCTACCAAATTCAATCTCCATGATAAAGTGTTTGTGGCTTTGGCTGCTAATCATATTGTAATTACATATGCTACACCTCATTTTACGTACACCCCACGCTACATATTCTATTAGGAATACCGATTGGAAATAGATTATATTTTAGCCATATGCAACGTTTTTATTTGGCTAGCAAATCTTTAATAACAAATACGCCAAGTAGAATATTTATGTACATATTTATATTTTTGTGCAATGTCCATCTGTCTGTCCGTAAGAGACTAGAGAACCTATCCGTGTATACCCGTGTCAGATCAAGTGGTAATTATATTTAATCTATATGTATATGTGTATGTCTTTCAGTTTTAAGACTAGATACTTGACAAATTTGCAGATAGATTACTGATGATCTCCTCAAAAGATGGAATCAATATAAGTTTGATAAGCCCGCTGGGGGCGTGGCAAATCCATTGATCTGATACCACGCTTACTCCCGCCCTCACAAATTACAACAATCTATATTTTTCAGAATAACAATAATAATGAAGACCATTTTTGACTGATTTAACTTGTTATTATACTGTGAACGAGTTTTGCGAAGTCGGTTACACCCAACTGCAACGTTTATACTTGTTTACTAATATATGTGTACATAAAATAGTATATTCGCCATTTTTCTTAAATATTTTTGGCAAGGCATTTCAATTCATAAATTTAAATTTATATACCATATTACAACAAATTAAGTTTTAGATAAAAGATGCTGCAGATTGCAGCATTTTCTTTGGAGGTCTATGCAAAGTTCTAGGCTAACATATTTGATAAATTTACAGCTATGGAGAGAAATAAAAAAGCTGTTGATTGGCTGGAAAACGAAGACTAATCATTCCGCAGCATTTGCTAGTCACATTTGCAGTAATTAAATTAACGGAGCGTCGCCTCAGTCGTAGAGAGCAGCAAAAGTTTGCTAGCGAGCTCTTTATTAAGTAAGTTTGGCATGTGTATGAGTGTGTGGGTAGTGGCGGGTGTTGCATTTTAGAGATCATTACAGGGCACAGACAGGGCAGGGGTATTCACTACACAAATTGCAACAATTTGTGAGCAGCGCGCCCCGCACGAAGCAGCATCAATTGCAACTTTTATAAACTGTTTCAACTGAAATTATATTTACGAGAGACCACACAAAATTGACAAGGAGCAAAGAGGGGGAAACATTTACGGAATGTGCGAAGCAGATATGCCAAGAAGCCAAGGCGCAGCAGCAATTTGTGTGTGCTGCATATGGACGGGGTGGGGGGCATGTGGCAGGGAGCGGTGAGTGCTGTGTATTGGCGCAAGTGGCAAGTGGCATGCTGCATGCGGCATGCGGCATCATTAAGCGCATCATTTTTGGTACTTAAAACTTCAGCAGTAACAACAGTTACAACGCCAGCTGCAACAACAAAAGCGCCGCGCCCAGCGAAAGAGACGTAATTTTTAATAGTTACGCAATTAAATCGTAAAATTTAACAACTTTGCGCAGTTCTTAACGAAATTGCGTTGGGCGCAAGTCGCAAAATCTGACACTGATGCATTTCCGGTTGGCTGTCGCCTAACTTTGCAAGTGGCTTGCAACCACCGGAACCACGCCACATCCCACCGCCCACCTCCCATTTCCATCTTCATCGCCGCCTGCGCCGCAGTTCATCGTAATGAGCACATTTCGAAGTTTGCTGATTTTCTGTCGTCGTTTCGACGGCAGTCAACTTTATGTTTTCCTCCATGCAGATCTTTAAATGAAGCGCACTTATAAAGTGTTTATGGCTTCCGCAAAATAATACAGCACGATTTGCTTGACATTTAAACGGAAACAAAATTATCAGTGGGCCAATTCCATTTCATCAAAATTTCTTACCACTTTCCATAGCATACTTTGCAGCGCATATTTGAGAAAAATGCTTCAAATCAAAAACAACCAGCAAATAAATATAAATCAAAAAAGAGAGGTTTTTTAAATTAATACATTTTGTGAGTAAATTTTTGTATTCGCTGCAAACGTAATTGGAATTTTTTTTCTTAATCTTTGATTAATCTTCATAATTTGAAAATTGCTGATCCATGAAAAAAAAACAAAGAAATATCAAAAGTATAAAGTTAAATAAAACCAAAGATTGTAAATCTTCTGACCGCAAATGTTTTTGCCAAGAAAGAGCGTCGACATGGGCAACGATTAAGCCATAATTTATGTACACAATGCCAGAGCCAAGCAGAAAGAACAAGGAGAATAAGAACCTGCAGCCAGTTCAAAATTCAAATGCCCTACAAACTATGACATGGCAGAGCCTGGTGGCTGCTGCTGGTCTGCGCAGGAAGGTGAAATTTATTGGAATTCCATCAATTCTAAAACCATGCTCTGTTCCAATTTCTAGTCGAAGGCATTCAACTGTGCTGTTTGACCCGCACCGCCTGGCAATGCTGTGTAGCTGGCCTGGCCTGGCCTGGTCTGGTCTGGTCTGGTCATGACCAACCGCTCATCATAAATACAAAGCAGGCAGCGCTTTGTCAGTTGGCCCGCTCTGACACTTTTATTGGCTCTCGTGTCGCTAAAAGGTGCTCCGCAGCGATATGCCAGCAGCTTCCTGCAGCTGCTCCCCTGTCTCCGCGGACAACAAGGCACAACGCACGTCTTTGTGCAACGCAAATGAAATTGAAAATTTTTATGATGCCAATGCAGTGGGACTCCAATGAGTGGGCAGCGGTCGGAGAAGGGGTGCGTTGTGCTGGGCTGCTTGCTTGCTGGAATGTTGGAAATTTAAGCAGCTGTATAAAGTTAGTTAATCTGACGCTGATTAAGATGCGCCCAACTTCTTGGCATTTACGGCATCGAGGGCCTGGCCCGTATAATTTTAATAGCAACCAATGGGCGCTATGCGCTACGCCAGCCACAGCCACAGCTCCAGCTCCAGTTTCAATGTTTATGAGCGTTTGCTCCTTAACCGAAACTGCCGCTTAAATATTTTGCGAAAACTCGAGCAGAGTCAAACGAATTTCCACGCGCTAAAAGTAGCTGCCAAGTAACAAGCTTAACCTCAAAACTTTTAAA
Organism: Drosophila nigromelanica; assembly: GCA_004149465.1. Classification (NCBI taxonomy): domain Eukaryota; kingdom Metazoa; phylum Arthropoda; class Insecta; order Diptera; family Drosophilidae; genus Drosophila; species Drosophila nigromelanica. The sequence continues at coordinate 5,604 of SCDS01001239.1, read as the reverse complement.
TAAACTTTTGTTGTTCGTGTTGTTGTTTTTGCTGCTCTTGCTGTTGTTGCTGGCAAAATATTTCAGAGTGCGCTCGCGCGAGCGGCATAACTATAACTTCCGATTCCGTTGCTAGTAAGGAGAAGTATGGGAGGGGCGGAGGGCTGCGCAGAGTTACTGTTGCGGGTGCGCCATGTAATACAGTTAAATATAAATTCCGAAAATATATATAGAGTTTGTGCAACTTTCGCTCTACTTTTTTGCTCAGCCCGTCTTATTTTTTTTTTATTTTTTATTATTATTATTATTTTTGTTTTTTTTTTTGTTACTTGTGCAATTTGCATGAGCGGCAAACACCCACGAACAACTACAAGTCCTGCTTGACAGCAGCGGCAGCAACAACAACAACAACAACAACATCACCAACACAATGGGAGTGGCAAGCAAACTTCCGGCTGATGAATAAGTGTCTGCGTGGCCATGTGGCAGCGTCTCTCGTGGGGGTGGGGGTGTTGTGTGTGTGTGTGGTGCGGGGCGTGACTATTGCCAGAGCTCGTTGTTTGTTGTGTGTGCGTGTTTAGTTTGTTTAACTGCAAAAAATAATAAAAACAACTTCCTAATTGCGAAAATAAAAATCAACAACTGCCGCAACAGTCGCAACAGCAGCAGCTACAACAATTAAGCAAAAGAACAATGGGCATCTATCGGAGCATAAATCTGTAAATATAAAAGATCAACTAATAGCACTGTACTTGCCTATGATTGGACAACGCGGCGGCCACATTTGCTATCTGCATTTATAACAGCTCTTTGCTGACGCTGCCAACACACTAAATTGCTCTGTTTGGCACAGTTAGCAGACGATCATGCTGTTGCACGGGAGCTGTCACAGAGTTTGCACTAAGCCAGTTCCGTTATTTGGCGCTGAAACGAAACAGCGCAAAGTTTTCTCTCATGGTCGTACTCTCTCTGACACTGTTAACTAACAGACGATCCAAGTGAGCGTTTATTTCTTAACATGGACAGAAGTGCTGGTGTTTTTCATTATTCTAATAACAGATTCGCATTTTTGTGCTTTTATTGAAGTGATTTGTCCATTGTGTGGCGCTTGGTTGGTATTGGAGCAGCACCGCAGTCTGGCATAAATTTAACGCAGAACAACTCGGACTTCCGCTCTGACAGAGCGCCATGTTGTTATACAGCCTGTGCGGACGTCGCTGGGCCGCAACGCTGTCGCTGTCTCTGTCTCTCCCTGTGTGTGTGAGTGCGTGTGCTAAAATACGGTTTAACAAAAAGTAAGTGGGCCCAGGGCTCTGAGCAGTGCTGGCAAACAAACAAACCAAATGAAGTTATACAAACTCTGATAGCAGCAACAGCAACTGCAGCAAACACAACAACAAACAAGCTGCGCCGCAAGTCCGGAGGCCTGAAAAAATGTCGGCTCGTATTAATTTCTGTTATCTCAGTGACGTTTTACATGCGTATTGCGCATTGTTATTCTTGTTTTTGCTTTAATACATATGTGTGTAGATATTCATAGTTGTTGCTGCTGCTCTGGTTGGTGTTGTCGTTGTCGTTGTGCGTTCGCGTGCGCGACTTTAGCAATAAATTTGATTTGTTTAGCAATTTGTTGCATATCGCATTGCGCATACGCCCCGTGCATTCATCTACACGCAGTCACGTCTGTCGTCGCTGTTGCAGCTCCTATGGTCCGCCCCCTCCCCCTATTGTGCTGTAGTTGATTTAACGATGAATAACGTGTTCTGCGTTGTTGTTATTTTCGCTGGCAACTGGCAACTTTATTCGACATTTTATGCACTGCAACTGACAATAATTTATATTGAAATATGTCTCTATATCTGCTGATGTGCAACACTGTACGTTTGTCTGTCTGTTCTTTTTATGTTCTCTATTAGTTGTGTCTCGTCTCTTAAATATTCAGCGAGTAGTTTTTTCTAAAAGTTGGCAAATTACTTAAATTAGTTTTATTATTTTATTTTATTATTTATTATTATTTAATAATTAAAATAAATAAAACAGAAGACAAAGTGAATTTCTTTTATTGAACTTCGATATAAGTTTTATTCTTGTTTTATTAAAAATACCTTTTGTTAGCTGTAATTAAAATATGATCTTTTAGTTTCATCAATTTATTTTGAGTTTTAGCCCACATGCAAATCCATTTCTAATTTGCCCAAATTTGTTGCATGTGCAACAAATTGTTGGTCACTCTTTGGACGCTCGATGTCGCTGGCATTTAAATAATTAATAATAATTTAGCATGCACTTAATTTTAATTATTACTCAATTAGGTCAGCGCCGTTACAATTTAAGCACCGAGCAGTGCCTGCGATGCTCGTAATTAAGAACGCGTGTAATTAAACAATTTTCAGGCCACAGCCGGAACGTGGATGTGGCGGGTAAGATGCTTCGCTTGGTTATGATGCTGGGCTCTCTATCTCATCGCTGCCCTTGCCGCTTGCCACTTGCCACTCGGCACTTGTCGCCAGTCGCGTCATTAGGGACGCTTTGTGTGCAAATTTGATTTCATAACATTTTGTCAGTGTTTCGCCTCGATTTGACGCCTTTACGATGCACATAAATTTTACGACCCAGTTCAACTTATAAATAGTTGACGAAATGGCGCACCAGCAGCAGTTAAAATGAAGTGACGATAACAGCAATGATGGGCAGCGGGATGGGGAAAGCGCGACCAGCGAAAAGCAGCGAAATTAATTTGCTATTCATTTTCACGTTTTTCAGACTTGATTAAAATTTTAGTTAGTAAAGTTATCACTGCTGCAAGAAAATTAATGTTCTAAGCAGGCATAGCAAAGAACTAAGAATAAATAATAAATGTTCACATATAAAAATATGCTGGGCAACATCAGCTATAAGCCAGGAATTTGAATGTTTTTAAATCATGAACCGAACCTGAATCATAATCAAATTTTTTTTCTCTTATTAAAGGTTTAATTTTTTGTTAGTATAATAAATGAGAAAAGATATAAGATCTCTTGATCAAAAAATTAAATTATATAACTAGAAATGTAATATTGAAAATTTATATATTAAGTAATTGACGAACTAAACTAATTTTCTTCATTAGGATTAACTTTATTTACATAGGTATTTAAAGTGTACGAGTTGAATTGGCCTATGTCGAAAACAATTTGAATGTCATTGGGAAAACGCAGGCAGGGGAAAAGATCACAATTCACATCTATTATTCACATATATCAACGTGATAATGCGTAATATTAATGCGTGAAAAAAAGAAAAACACGCCTAACTAGAGAGCGGAACGGGAAAAAAATAAAAAACGTTATATCTGATTGAATAATAATGTGTGCTAAAGTATTTAATGTGCTGTAGCCAGCAGCTGCTGCTCCGCTTCCAAGTCTCAGGCGGCGTCCAAGCCAACTGGCTGGTTTGTTCTGTTCGTGTTGTCTGGTGACTTCTGTTTGCAGTTGGGACAACAACAAAGACAACAAACATAATTGAAAGGCAAGGGCTGTGCGCCCGATGGGGAATTTGTTGTTTGCCTGATGTTGATTGCCAAAAAGTAAAAAAAAACACGTTGATGTCGGTGGTAGAGAACTACTTGTAAATAGGCACACATAAACTCACGCAATCACACACACCAGCTCACACACATGTGTATAATATAATACTTAGCCAGGACTCATTCACAGAGGGGGAAAAATTGGAATTTTCTTATCACACCTTTTCAAATTAACCCAAAACAGCGCCAACAGCAAACCCACGGGTCGGGGCGTCAAGCTGATTTGAATTTCTAATATCGTTTTTCGCACCTCCTGCCCCTGGCGCCCCCTAGGAGTTTTGCCCCTTTGCGTCTTGCCAGCTATCATCATTAGCAACACATTTAGATAGGCACCATCATGTGAGATATTTTGCCACTTACCCGAACCCAAAGACCACACACCAAAGAAGAAAGAACAAGTGAGATTTCTCTAGTCGCTACCGCCTGACTAGATAATACCCTCAACCCAGCTGTGAGCTGTCGTTTCTAATATAGGAGCTCCCTTGTATTCACACACTTTCGCTTTTTTTTGAAATGGGAGTAAAAGGGTATAATGGTTTTTGTGAAAATATATTAAAAGCCAGAAGGAATCATATCTGACCCTATAAGGTATATATTCTTCATCAGGACGACGGGCTGAGCGATCTCGGAAACTACAAAACCCAGAGACCTAAACTTTTCGACTTAAGATTCTCCTAATCCAAACGCCGAAAAAGTTTAAAAATTTTTTCGATAATTTTCCCCGTTTCATTAAAATAAATAAACATCCATTTCTACGTATGGATTTCTTATAATCTTCGAGTTGTAAGAGCAAGAGGCACCAAATTAACCGTAAATCAAATAATACAGATTTGCGCTTTGGCTTAGACATGCATTTCAAAACTCTTAAATCCTGAAAATTTCATAACGATTATACCTTTAGAAGATTTATTTTCTGAAGATTTATTTTCTATAGTGGGGACCAAGCACAGCTACCGAGTAAAGTGCGTAAAGTGCGGCGTGCATTCGTGTGTGTGTGTGTGAATTTGTATATGTATGTATTAGTGCAAGACGGTATGCTTTACGAAAACATATCTGAAATCATGCCATACTTTGGAAGTACCAGTACTGAAACTGCAGCTTCCCGCCCGTGTGTTTGAGGCATGAATTTAACCAAAGCATGTCCTACGACTTTCATACCTCGATGACGTTCGCTTCCTTTAGCCTTGAAAAGCAAGTACTGAATTCATGCATGAATTTCAAATTCATGTCTGATTTCATGAGTAACTTTGAAAATATATTTCATGGGATAATTTATAGGTGATTTCATCATTGATTTTACGACAAAATTTCATCAATGATTTCATGAGTAAAAAAAATTCATGGGTGCACATAATTGCAAATTTTAATTTAATTCTTAATTTTCTTTTACTAATATTATACATAATAATTTTAACATAAATATATAAAACTATAAACTAGAAGCTATATTTAATGTCTTTAAAATTCTATTGGTCTGCATTGCTATTGTTTCTCCGGCGGCACAGTCTTCTGTCAGTGTTGTGAAATCTGAAATAGTAAAATAAATATCACTCGCAAATTTTTTTGTTTGTATATTACCCAATATTTGTTCAGGGCTTCATTCTTACCTTAATTTTGTTTTATTTTTTAGCACTTTTTTCTCGCGACATTCATTTATTATCAAATATTATTACTTTAAATTTGTACACTGCTCGAGCAAAACAAAAAGCAATTTTATTTTTTCACTTAACTCGAGCACAAGCAAATATATTAAAATTGCAATTAAAAGTTAATTGCTTCGAAATGGGATAAAATCAATTAAAAATTGTATTACGCTGTATTACATGAGCTTTCGATTTGACAACTCAAGACGAATGACGCCAAAATGCAAAAAATCTAAACCAAAAAACGCTTGCATACCAACAACAACAGTATAGACAATCTCCGTCAATTTACCGTTAGGTCTTTTTTGGGCATTGCATTTCTACCTAAGCATGCTGATATATACATATATATATATATATATAAATATAACACGCAAAAAAAGAAATATATATATATATATACAGTCTGTCAAGAAA
>SCDS01001238.1:0-13315 GCA_004149465.1 Drosophila nigromelanica | reverse complement strand
TTCAAACAGCAGCAGCCAACAATAATATCCGGGCCAAGTGAAGGTCAAACGAGTGCAGCAGCAAATGCAACAAAAATAAAACATGTCGGGGGTATCCGGCTGCGCAACACTCCTTAACGGTATAATAATAAAAGCTTAAATTAAAAAAAAATAGTCTTGAAGAAAGTTAAATTTTTGTAATTCTAGCTAACTCAGGATTTTTTTTGTTTCGTAAAAAGTGATTTATAGTATTTACAAGAAGTATAATTAGATATATACATATATATATACTTTGATTTGAATTTTAATTAGGGAACCTGCTAGACAGATCCAATGGATGGCACCTTTTGAAAGCTCCGAAATTGAAGGAGATGTGTTTTTTTTAAAGATATATATTTTTCATAAATATGTCACGCGATCTTTAGAAGAGATTTCCAGTAATCGTTCTAAAATAAACTACAAATTTCAAATACACAGCTTTAAACCAATATACCCTTTGTCACTTTGCGAACGAGCATAGCCATCAAAGTGTCAGTTGTTGGCTTTTTGCAGCACAGAGACAACGCACCCTCGCTAAGCACCCCCAACCCCAACCGCCGTCATTATCAAGGCCTTACCTTGTTTGAGATGCCATTGAGCAGCTCGTTGCTGTTGCCCAACACTGTCAAAAATTTGGACTTGAGCGCGCCGATGCTCGGCGTTCGCTCCATAAACAATTTGATTTTCGATCTCTCCCCGGCGAAGGCGGCCGGCGGGGTGCCGGGCGTGGGCGTCCGTGTGGGCGGTGGCTTTGCATCCACCATTGTTGTCAGCTGGTTGTTGTTGCAGTTGTTGTTGTTGCTTTTTATCTAATATTTAAAAACGTGCTGTTCTTTGTCGCCGTTATGGTTATTTTTAGCAGACATTTAATGCGCTGACCGTTGACGTCGACTGCTGCTGCTGCTGCTTCTGCTGCTGCTGCTGCTGCGACTTCAAGTATCGATTTTTCGTATATGGCACAAAGCAATTCCGCTTGACATCGCCCTAAGCAGCTGCTTTTTGCATTCGTTTCGCAATTTCGCATCAAGTCTTGAGCAGCTGTTTTAGTATTGCTGCGACAGAGAAAAATAATCTTTGTAGTTGGCTTTTAATTATTTTTAGCGGCCTGGTTGCATTTAAGGCTCTCTTCCACTTTTTTCAGTTGTCTCTTTTTTCCATTTATATAAATATATACATATATATATTTTCTAGCATACACAAATGTAATTTACTTATTTATTTTGGCCTTAATAACAAACTTTTTTAATAGCCAAATTACAAAACGATTGTAATTAAAATGTTATATTTGTGTAATATTTTTGTAAAATATTTTCTTTTATTTTTGTTTTGATAGTTTGTATATCACATTAGCATTTGATTTAATTTAATAAATTTATTTGAACTTAAATTTCTTAATTTACCAGTTTATAATTTTTTTACTGTTTACAAATGTTGTGTTTTTTTTTTGTTATTTACTATTAATATTTATATTTAACAAATTTACTTTATATGTATTATTTTATTTATATATATTTATATTTAAATACAATTTGTTGTATTTTAACTAATATTTATGTTAAAAATGTTATTAAATTAAAATTAAATTTTATTTTAAGTTTTATTTAATTTTTTTTATATTTTAAATTTGTTTTTAATATATTCAATTCTTAAAGCTTTTGCAACAACATTTCCGATTATGTTAAATATTTTTATTTGTTTTTCAAGGCTCGCCTTTAAGCTTTTCCAGTTGAAATAACATTTATGTATAACATGTTACTCCATAGTAACGCACTTAGTATATTAAATCGAGTCATGGGTTGTTATTTTATTTTTCTTTTTTCTCCTTCTTTCTGATTTTACGCAAATGAAGCAATGCGCAGTGGATACAGTTAAAGGCACAATTTCACTGATAACAAATACATACACACGAGTACACATACATTTACTGCTTTAATGTTTGCACGAAAGAACAGAATAGAGTTTTATATATGTTAGCTATATATTGGGCCCTGCACAGTTTTGCATGTCACGCAGTGGGCCATAAAAAATCGTTGAATTTCCCGACGCGTTTCACTTGCGTTTCCTGCAACGCGCCTTGCGCAAATGCAGCCGAAAATAAAGTTTTTCGCTTTAAGAAACCGCGTGAGCCGCGGCAATTTCTCGCATGCGATTCAGAAATGTTGAAAGCTTTCGCAGAGCTTTTGCGTTCAGCAGCAACAGTCACAATAACAACAACAACAACAGCCGGCATTTGGCATTTGTTGACGAACAGCTGTGCGATCCGAAACGTTCCGTCGCGTCGCGTGCCTTCGGCTCGACTGCGCTGCCAAACAGCTGAGAACATGTTCTGCCAAGCATCGATTTTAGGCGCAGCCGGCGTCAACGTCAAGCGGGCAAGGTCGAGTCCGAGTCAATGTGGGTGCTGCCAGCCGAGGCAGAGGCGGAGGCAATGAGACAGTCAGTTAGAAAGAGAGAGGGAGAGAGAGAGAAGGCTTATCAAAAATGCGAGCCTGCAATTATTGGGCTTCGCCTTCGTCTTCCACTTTGTGTTTTGCCCTCTGGCAAATCCGTTTTGCATGCCAATTTACACTTATTACCGCTCAAACACACACATACACATACAATTATGTATGTGTGCTTATGATTGGCATTACTCATACCACATGTTGCGCCCACAACTGGTCTTTATAGAGCCCACAAATTAACAGCCTGCCGCGAGGCGCTAATAATAATGACCATAATTCGCATTTATTTATAAATATTATTTATATACGGTTAATTGTTTTTTTTTTTGTTTTTTTAATTATGCGCTCGCAAACGGCAGGTGGCGCTTTAGAAGCGTGCTTGAATATTATTTATAGGTAACAAATAAATGCTTAAAATTTACTCTAACAGATCGAAGCAAATGTCTCACAAAATTAAATATGGGAACATTTAAAGTCCTGAGGGATTGTAAAGCGAAATATCTTTTTATATTTCTAGGAAGCTGACATTTACGAATTTTCAGAACCTTGCCACGTACATTTCCGATAAATTTTTGAGTGGATTACCATGTCAAAATATATACGAGTTTTTGGAATTTGATAAATTGCTCTGTTGTCTCTAGCCTGGTAGACTTATAGGAAATGTCCCCTTTGAAAACTCTTTTCCTGGAAATGCTTCCTTTTTTCGCACTCCAAATGATTTCCATTAAATTGAATTTAGAGAATCATGAGATATAAATGCTTGATAGCAGCGGGAAATCGTTAAATAATTTTGTTTATAAAAACGATAAGCTACAAATCACATTAAAAGTGTTTAAATAAGAACAAGATATATTTCTAATAAGAAAAACGTGTTCACAATTTAATGGTTAATAATAATATGCAAATAGACTGATAGTTCTTATAGAATTCATTCTCAATTATTCAATATTTTTATTAGGGCACTTATATCTACAATCTATATCGCATAGACTTTAAAGCATGTTCTAAATATTTTCAGACCATTTGCAGCATTTAACGGCACATAAAAATCATTAGCATTTCATTCAAACTTTTAAATGAACAGTATCTAGTAAATAACTAGATTTGGAGACTTAAAAAATACCCTGTAATTGGTCAAAAAATTATAGTGTATATTTAAAGTTATCTAAAAATGGTAGCAATAAGCAAAATAAATGAGGGAAAATGACCAACGCAAATACAGGAAGAATTATCGCAAACAAACAAACAGAAAAGCAACAATAATCCATAAATTATTTAGCCGCACGTCAACGTCACAAACAAAATCTCGACAGCCGAATAAAAATGCAAGCAAATGTTTAACAACAAAAAGAGAAAATATCACAAAAAAAAATGTTTTCACACACGCGTCAAGACTGAACAAGATTTTCTATACGCAATGCTTGATAGTATTTATAAAATAACGCGAAATCCCCAAAATAGACGCACGAAGAGAAAAGCACACACACATGATGGAAGAGATAGATGGAGACACATAGAGAAATAGAGAAAATAAGGAAATAATATTGCGGCGACAACGTCCCAAAAACTGGGGGCTTTGTAGTAAAAATGCTGTTTAGATAGTCGCTAGACAAATCAGTTTGTTAGAAGACGATCACCGAACGAGACCGTAGCAAAAATATATTTAATGTCGAGCGGCAATACACATCTATATATATAGTGTATATCTATATATATATACATATATATAAGTATATATATATTCATGTGCTACCAGCTGGCAGCAGCAATTTTGAGTGCGGCGGGACGTGGAAAGTAAAAATCGAATTATGTAAGTGTTCTTATAGAGGGTGCCACAACGCACAGCCAAACAATTTAACCAAAAAGTTCAATAACAAATATCGCTAATAAGCAACAAAAATAAAGAAAAACCGAGAAAAAAAATGTAAAAAAAGAGGTGCGCTAAAAATAAACACAACTAAATTTAAACACAAAAGTTACCAACAAGAAAAAGGAAAAAGTTCAAGGCATTTCACATTTTCAATAAATAATCCATATATTTTTTTTATTTTACCTATCAAAGAAAAAAAGTTTAATTAAAAATGTGCAAAAATAAACGCAAAATTTAGGCAATTAAGAAGAAGGCAAGAAATTAAATATTTAAAAATAGTTCGTGCGCTCGTTTGCGTGTATTCAACTGCTGTGTGTGTGCGTGTGTGTGTGTGTGTGTGTGTATGAGTGTGTGTGTCTATGCGGTGGCTGGCTCCCAGGGCAGCTGCCACTTGAAGCTGCCAACGACAACGTGGCGAAAAAAGGGGGTGAAGGAGGCGCAGAGGAGGAGGAGGCGGCAAATGCGGTGGTCAAGATATTTTAAAGATGCAACTGCATTTGCTTTAGAATGTGAAACATCTCTTTAAAAACTAAATTAATTTGAATTAATTAAAAATTAATTAAAACATAGCTTGTTTTCAGTAAATTTCAAAACAGTGGATGTACAAAATAAATTTTTTTAATTTCAATTCTTAAGCTTGGCTCCAAAACTAGAACATGTTTTTAAATTTATTAGTCAAATATTCTAAAACAATAATATTCCAAATAAATGATTTTGTGTGTAAAAGACATTTTATATTCGAATGCAAATTGCATCCTGTTCTTTTTCAACTTTATTTTTCTATATTTATTAGCAGTTTATAGCTATCATTGAAAACTGCGCCAATAAATGTTTGTCTCTCTCTAAGAAAACTTTTATTTTCAGTATTTATAATTTATAATCTCTTGAATATTTATTTAATGCTTGTTGCTTAAATTCTCTTTATTATTTACATCAAATTTAAAAAAAAAATGGGCTTGCCTTTAATTTCTCTTCCCACTCTCTCTGCCTCTCCCACTCTCTCTCGATGTCACGTTAACACTTTTAACACATCCCTCTCTATTTCTCTCTCTCTCTCAATTCAATTCCACTTAGGCACGCTGTCAGCTCGCACTAATTGAGTCACACGAATAATTTCCTTTTGCTTGTTTCGCATCGTTTCATAAATAAACAACAACAATTTGTGCACAAAATTGCACTTTATTGCGCGGAGCATAAATACCCTGTAAATTTATAATTTCGACAGCTTTATTATTTCTAGAATCCTTAAGCAGCAGCTTCTCGAAATATTTAAAAAAAATCATTGCATATTTCTAGGCTCATAAGTGTTGATTTTAATTATATTAAACTCAAAAATATGCGTAAGTTAAGTAGTATTAAATAAATTGTTTGTGGATTATAGAAAATGTGCCCATATATTTCTATAGAGTATCTTCCTGCTTTTAGTTTAGACGTGCTTTGAATGCACAAATTTTGGCCTATATTTATACGGTTTATTCGTGGAGCAACTCTGGCGGCGATTGGGCGTTTGCATTTCGCATTGCAATCAGCTTTTACAGAGGGACTTGCCCCACAATTTAGGTGAGCAGGCTAAAAATATTCAAGAAATATATATGTACAAAATTTATATATATATTTATTTTGGCAGTTCTGTGTAATTGCATATGAAGTCTTTTGAAGTGTCCTAAGCAATAAAAATGCATACTATATATATGTATATATATATATATATAGATTTAAAATTTAAAAAAATAACAGAAATTAAGAAATTCCAAATAATTGGAAAAGTCATTTAATAATAAGCAAAGTAAATTTGATAAATGATTAAAGAAACTGAAATTATATATACATATATTATAGGTTTATTAAATATAGATTTCCTCAAAATTTAACATTTCCATTCCCTATGAAAAACAAAAACATTGACAGTAAACCCAAATTTTTTATGAGCGTATAAACTAATCGTTAACAACTCAACAATATAGCATGTCTTTATGTATTTGGCCCACATATGCTATAATAACTTTTTACATAATACCAAAAATATGTGCAGCAACAGATCCAAAAAAGAAATAAACATAAAATACTAGAATAAGAAGAAAACTGTACGACAAAGCGGCTGGCCCAACAAAAAGGCGAAGACAAAGTTAAACGACAAAGATGACGTCACAACAATTGCTCAACAAAAACATACGTACAATGCCCGCATGGGTGGTGAGTAGAGAAACCCAGAGAACTTTGTCTCTCTTTGTGGAGAGTTGGATTCGTTTATGGTACTAATACAATTAGAGCATTTCTTATAGTCTGAGACGCACGATCGCATTGGCCCGAAACCGCCGCCAACGCCAATGAATGGCAATGCCAGCAATGGAGCCCAGCTGAAGGTGCCAACACTGCCACCCAAAACGAAGAACACACCCGAACCCGACTACGAAGTCATCGAGTTCTCCAACCAACAGCAGTACTCAAATGAGCCCATGAAAACAACTCAGATTCGCACCAAAACGCCAGGCAAGTATCCAATTATCGGGATTCAAATATCAGATATATTATTAATTATTAAATATTATAAATTATTAAATATTATTAAGAAAAATATTATGTCTCAAAGTACCAAATGTAATATATTAAAATTTGTAGAAAAATATAGTATATATATATATATATATATATATATATATATATATATATATATTTATAGTATAGTATATAGTACTTTTAGAAGTATTAGAAATACCATAAATATGTTGGAATAATACTTAAAAAACTGATTATATTACTTCTGTATATTTTGACTTAAATAAAAATAATTATAATATTTTAATTATTAATTTCACGTTCACTGTAAGATCAGCTTACTAAATAAGTTTTTTATATGATGTGATTTTTTTATATAATTTGTAATCTTTTTCTTTTTATATAGACAACAAATTGAAGTGCACATTGTGCGGCTCACAGAATCCGTGGGTGACCTGTGCCGAGTGCGCCGGACAAATCTTTTGCGCCTCGTGCGACGACATGTTCCACAAGCATCCCAAGCGCAAGCAACACATACGCAAGGTATTTAGAAAGTATTGTAAAGTGTCGGTATGGTAATAATCCCCTAATCTTTATCTCGACTAGGCCGTGGAGCAGGGCACACCGCCCATACCACCGAAGGCGTCGGGCAGCGGCGGCGGCGGCGGTGCCGCACCACCGGTTGCACCACCGCGACGCGGCAAACGTGGACTCTTGACACCGTTTCTGGGCCGGAAGGAACAGGTACGCCACTGCACGATTTCATAAAAACCAAACAAAAATACAAACTGTCTACTAGTTGCAAGTACTCGAACCGAACACCAGCGTAGTTAGCTACCAATTAGTCCATTTAGTACCAGTTTGTAATCGATTTTGAATGCTTCAATAAAACCTTAAAAAAAAAGAATACAAAAACAAGAACAACCAAAATGAAAATACCTTTATGCTGCATGTCCAACAATAACAAACCGAAAACGAAAACCAAGTACGAGCGTTGCAGTCGGGTGTAACCGACAGTATGATAACCACCCTAGCATTACTAGCATAATTTCAATAAGAAAACTACGAATCCAAGAAGTATCGCATAACGAGAGCCAATTTTAGTCAATTTTAGGCATGAATTTTGACATTCTAAAGTTTGAAAAAATCGTTTTCAATGTAAAGGGATTTATGTACCAAAATATTCCAACAAATGTAATTTTCCAAATTGCATATATTTTAAATGTAGGATCAATTTAGAGGATAAACCATTGCCAAAATGCCCTCAAACATGCAAATGCCCTCAAACATGCAAAATTATAGTAGTTTAAAATTATGGTAGTTGGTTTGAGGTATGGGAGCTATAGATCCGAAAACTTTACTTGTAAAAATTTTGGTCAATTTTGGCATGAAAAAATTGAACCTCTCAGATTCGGGTTAATTGTTTTTTCAATCGATTAAAAATAAAAAATCGCAATTTTAAAATTTGAAAAATTTTTTTTTCCGAAAATAAGTAAGGGGGGCTTATGATCTTTTACCACCAAACTTCAACAGAATTTCATTTTCAATAATGCACACATTTTAAGTGCAGAATTAATTTAGAAGTCAAACCATGTGAAAAATGCCAGACAGACATGAAAATCGGTTCAGTTTTGACAAAGGTATGGGGGATATGGGAGATATGATAAATGGACCCGAGATCTTTACATGTTAATTTTAATCTGCCTGCAAAAATTACAAATCGAGCTTGAAATTGCTTTGTAACGACAAAAACGCGTCTCGACACGAGTATATATTTTTAAGTCAAATTTAAAGTCAGACGAACGGACAGTGTACGAACCAAATATACTCTTTTCGCTTCGTGAACGAGTAAACAGAAAAACGGAACTGGAAACCAAACGAAACTCTTTTGCAGATGTTGCCACCGCCCTCGCCGACGCCCTCGCACAAATCCAGCGGCGGGTGGCGCGGTCCCGCGGCGCCCCAAATGAACAATCGGCCGTTGCCGGAGCCGCCGCGTCCAGCGCCCAGCGAGGGTGGCGGCTCCTCGCGCTCCGGCACACCGAAGTCAGTATTCGACACGATCAGCCGACCGCCCTCCGTGCAGCTGGAGAAGATCAAGAGCAAGGCGAGCGCCACGCTGGACCGGATGGCCCAACTCCAGCTGCGCTATCGCCAGCAGAAGGCGCAGGCGCTCGAAACGGGCAACTCGGGCAGCTCCGTCATGGGCAGCGAGCAGGTAAGCAGCCATTTGCCATCCATCCATTCCACATTGAGAATACCCTCATCAAATATCGTATCGTATCGTATTATCGTATCGTATCGTAATGTGTGCGTATCTTGTCCTTGTCTCGCCCGTCACTCTCTTTCTCTGTTTCTCTCTGTTTCTTTGTTTCTCTTTCTCGTTTCTTGTGCATTTCCCCCAAGCAGCATTTGCCAAACTTCGAGCATTGGTCAAACATTTCACCATCGCCCTCGCATTTTCGTTCCGGCAGCATGTCATCCGGTTTGAATTCATCGCATTTTGATCTATCGGATGATTCACACAATTTTCACAATTCCCTGTTGTTCCAACAACAACAACTGCAACAACAACGACTCCAACAACGACAGTCAGCGGGCGCCCAGCGCCGCCAAATGAGCACCTCCGTCTTCAATTTGAATAGCCTCAACAGCCAGCGGCGTCCTTTAGCCGAGAACCAACCCAGCGGCGCCTGGCTGGCCAATCAGCGCATGCAACAGGTGAGTCCTTTTCCGAAGTTCAGATGGGGGATATACTTGGGATATATTTCTATGTAAGTAAAACAGGGTATATTGATTTTCTTCAAAAGTATTTAACAGGCAACACCTTAAAGTGCATATATATATTCTTGAGCGAGATCAACAGCTGAGTTCAACTTAAGAATCATCCATGGCACACGCAGTTCAAGATTTTTTTCAAATTATCGATAATTTTAATCGGATGTTTTTATCGTATATTGTATCGAATATATATTCTTGAGCAATATCAACAGACGGCTTCAACTTAAGATTCATCCATGGCACGGGCAGTTTAAGATTTATTTCAAATGATCGATAATTTTAATCGGATATTTTTTAATCGTATATCGTATAGTATATATATATATTCTTGAACAGTTCAACTTAAGATTCATCCACGGCACGCGCAGTTCAAGATTTTTTTCAAATGATCGAATATTTTTTATCGAAAATTGTCATCGTATATCGTATCATATATATATTCTTGAGCATGGTCTACAGCCAAGTTCATTTTTAGACTCATCCATGACACGCGCAGTTTAAGATTTATTTCAAATTATCGATAATGTTAATCGTTTTCCTAAAATCGATAAAAAATCGAAAACAGCCACACATTTTTAGCTTTTCTCGTAGACTGTGTAAGCATTTCCATAATAACAAACAAAGTATCGTTTTTAACTGTTTGGAAAATATAAACTACATGGACTTGGGCTGGGACTATCTGCCTAAATGCCTAACTCTAAAATCCTTTTCCCTATTCCTTCTTCTTATTACAGGCGCAATCCCTGGCTCAGCTGAATTGCGCCGGCTGTCAGAGCCACCAGGCGGGTAACTGGCCGGCTCATCCGCACGGCGAGGAGTGGTCGCAGTTTGGGTCGCAGCAGCAGTTCAATCACTCGAATCTGTCGCTCAACATGGGCGCCGGCTACTTGCCACATCACCAGCAGCATCCGCATTATCCGCCGCCCGTATTCATGACCCAGCGCGGCATTATGCCCAATATGTATCCAGGCGCTGCGGGTTATCCGATGATGCATCCAGGTGAGCTGCAACAATGCTACCTTCACATTCGATCTTTCACTGACATCCTGATATCCAATTTCCATCCTTACAGGCGTTCTGGGTATGCCTCCCACGGCTGCCTCACGCGGCGCCTCGCGGCCCCGTTACCCAGCCTCGCCGACGCCCAGCCGCAAGTCGATGTCCGTGCGACGCAAGCGCAGCAGCTATGTGGATGATGAGCTGACCGACGACGAGGATTCGGATCAGGACGATCGTCGTTCGCTGGTCTCCAATCGATCGGGCATGACGAGCGCCTCGCGCCACCATCAGCATCACCAGCGTCAGCGGCGCCTGTCGAGCGCCTCGCAGCTGCTCAACAATGGCGGCCAGGATGAGCTGGACGGTGAACAGCATCGGGCACATCCTGGCTTAAGGCAGCAGCACAAAATGCGCGATCGCCGCGGCTCGATAGCCAAGTCCGTGCAGAGCGAGTGGCTGCCCGAGCGACGGGACTCGAATGTGGATGGCGGCACCTTGAAGCGAATGCCGCAAGAGCCGTCGAAAACCAGTCGCATCTACTCCGATCTGGAGTCGGAGGGATCGGGTGCACGCGCCCTAGTCCAGGCCAAAATACAGCAGAAGCTGCAGGAGGCCGATCAACAGAAGGCCAAAAAGTCAGCGTCCAAGCCCCAGATGAAGGATGAGAATACGCAGGCAGCGGCGGTGGTGCAAAAGTCAACAACGACAACAACAACAGCCACCAGCACCACAAAGAAACCCACAACAGCTATAAAATCGAAGCTGAAAACCACCACGGATAATCCGGCAGATAGCTCCCTCGCCAAGGGTTTCATACACAAAGGTAGGATTCTCAAGAAAATCTCATTTTTCGAGGGTACCAAGAGCTGAAAAAAACCTGACTAAAAACATTATTGTATACCCTGTAATTAACCAAGTGTAACTGTCAACTGTTTTTACCTACAATTAACGCATTTAAATGAATCGATAAACGTTATACGAATTACGAAATACAAAATCATATGTCCCCAAAACCAAACATGCCCGAGTTTTGTTTTCAACACCACCACCAAGCACTAAAGCTCTCATCCGTAATACATTCCAGAATCCGTTGAGAATATATGGAATACACTGGATGAGAGCATACAGGCACAGGCGGAACAGGTCCTCAAGCAGGCGCACAAAGTGTCAACCGGCTGTGGGGGCACTCCGCCCAGGGAGCTACCCAGCAAATTGGAGGAATCGGGGCGACAGGGCCGCGAAATGGGCACCTCACCACCACCGCAGAGCATCTCCACACAAGTAAAAGAAAATCCATTCAAATATATCTAATGCACTTTTTAACACGAAATATTCGTTTAAAAAAAGAATTAGTAGATTGGTTCCAGACCTAAAAACATTTAACAGTATAATACAAAAATATTACAACATTTTTGCTAGGGTTCACTTGAGAATATATTAAGAAAAGTAAAAGTAAAGATAAGTATGGTAAGACTGTAATATCACTTCTATCACTAGAATTATTTCGTGTATAATGTTGGAAAATTATTTCTCTACTATTACCTCTGTTTCCTATTCTTGATTTCATGGTAAACCATAATAAAGATCCCTGTAAGATAGCATTTAACAATTTCGATTTCTAAAACGTATTATTTTTGGGCAGTGAGAAAAAGAGAAATTTGTAGAAGTTTAAAAAAATTTATAAAAAGAATTTATAGAAAATCATAAATTTTAAAAACGTGTAAAAAGATAATTAGGCTATCTACCAAAGCTTAAAGAGTTACGACTAATTGGGCCACATTTTGCAGACCTACGATGCGCTGCCCTTTGGCGCACAGCCGGAGCCGGAACCCGCGGCGGTGCAGGAACGCTTTAGAACTCCGGAACCGGCCAAGTTGGAACGGAAAGCGTACTACCGCAGCAGCTCACAGCTGCCGCAGGAGAGCGAACGCTATCGCAGCTCCAACGATTTGAGATACAACACGGAATCGAGTCAATATAATAGCGGACAACTTACGAGACGTCCAAATTTTATAAATGACTTGAAAACTTTACAACACGTAAGTCCATCAACTGACAAAATTTATGTTATTTTGTTTTTTTATTGAACGCACTTTGTTTGGAATTATCTTAGCTCGTTTTTATACTCGTTCACGAAGTGAAACTAGTATATTGGGTTTGTGCAATGTCCGTCATGCTGTCCGTTTGTCCGTCTATCCGGATGAACGCAACTTTTTTCGGCGCTATTGAAGATAGAGACTTAGAATAATATAATGTGTGTAAAAACTTTGGATATATACTTGTATTTATCCTCTTCAGACAAGATTCGTCGTGTCCAGGGGCCTTCTTTGGCTTTAGGCGCTTAATCACTTCCACTACTTCCTCTTGTGTAAACGGGGGTGGACCCGTGTCGGGTGTTGCTGCGGCAAATGCAGTGGCTCTAGTCTCTGCGATTTCTCCGATTGTGGCCACGCTGAAAGGAGTAAAACGCTCCTCTAGGTGGGAAGCGAATGTAGCTGCCTGCTCTGCGTCAGAGCGGCACCAGCCTCCATTTCTTTTTCGCAGGGGGGCCTGTCTCAGGGGCTGTCGTTTTGCTGTGCGTGTCGCCTTCCATAAGGAGAACTCAGCGTCTTGTTGGGATGACATGCTCGTTAGCATATTGTCAAAGTATCTTGCCCGTTGGTCCTGTAGCTGGCGGTGGAGCTCGTCTGCGACTCTGCGCCAGTTA
>SCDS01001237.1:0-13319 GCA_004149465.1 Drosophila nigromelanica | reverse complement strand
TTTATTTTCTAAAATGCATATATTTTAAATGCAGAACTAATCTAGATGACAAAACATGACCAAAATGCCATCAAACATGAAAATCGGTTCAGTTTTGACCAAGTTATGGAAGTTTGAAATATGGGAGCCATGGATCCGATATCTTTACTTGTCAAAATTTTTTCCAGTTTTGGCATGATTTTTGACCAAAAAATTCATCCCCTCAGTATCGGGTTTAATGTTGATTTTTATACTAATTATGACTAACACAATCGATTAAAAACAAAAATTCGCAATTATAAATTTTGAAAATTTTTTTTTTTCGAAAATGAACAAGGGGGGAGTACATGATGTTTTCACAAAAAAATGAAAAAAAAATTTATTTTCAAAAATGCATAAATTTTAAATACAGAACTAATCTAGAGGACAAAACATGGCCAAAATGCCTTCGAACATGAAAATCGGTTCAGTTTTGGCAAAATTATGGAAGTTTGAAATATGGGAGCCATGGATCGGAAAACTTTACTTGTCAAATTGTTTGCCAGTTTTGGCATGATTTAAGACCAAAAATTTTATCGATTTGCGATTTGAGGAACATCGACTTGTTATCGAATTGCCAGCCACCCAGTGGGTGTGGCACAAAAATCTTTGTCTGAAGAGGATAACTCCAAGTATATATCCAAAGTTTCAAGTCTCTATCTTTATCCGGATAGACGGACGGACGGACAGCATGACGGCATTGCACAAACCCAATATACTAGTTTCACTTCGTGAACGAGTAAAAATATGCTAAACAACATTTTTTTAAATTATTAGGCATTACGTTTTTAGCTATCTTTTGTCTGAAATTTGTAAATTTTTCTATTGTATTTATATTCTGACAAGCTGTAAATTTCGTTGGCACTCATTTTTCCCATGCAACATATTTCCCATGCAATTTATTTACATTTCCAACTGCAGGAAAGGTAACTTGTCCGCAGTGGATGTAGCTATCCAAATACTTTGAAATCGAGGGTTGTTTAATGCAACTATAAATTAAGCAGCTACCAACATTTATTTCTTTTGTTTCATTAAAATAAAATAATTTTATTATAAAGAAGCTTTATAGAACGTTCGTAAAAAATGTATATCGAAAAAATATATTTTAACGAGCATAAATATAAAATTCTGATGATTGACTATCGAGGGGCCAAGCTTCTTTAAATCACTTAAATTTCTTTCTGCTTGAAACTTTTTGAATAAATCATTTAATAAATTGCATTTAGAACCACTGATTCGAACGTTAACAGAAATGTTGTTCTATATTTTTGGCATTTTCATAGAAATTTGAAAATTTTTGGTCAAACAACCTGCGCTAAATACATATATTCGGATGTGTGCCAAGTGTGACAAGTGTCCAACGGCCGAAATATTCTTGGCCAAGACACGCCAAGTGAACACGTATTTGCACTCATCGGTTGTCGAATATGTACTGCATATCAAATGCACTGCAATAAGTGATCACAATATGCAGACAAACTTTGTGTAAATGATAGACACTGGAAGTCGGAACTCTCTTAGCCGAATTAAAGCCATCGATGTACTCAATTTTAAAGCGATTCTGGCATTGCCCAGCACAATTTCAGCGTGTATGTGTGTTGACCAAATGAAATGCCAAATAGCCAAATTTGGTGCTGATAACAAGCGTTGCAAGTTGTTATTGCTGTGGTTGTTGTTGCCGTCCAGTGGCAGCTGACAAGCGAACAAGCCAATCAAATTGGCATAAAATGGTCGTTGTATGCAACACCAAAGTGGGGCAAAGCGCATTTGGCTGACGCAATTCTAATTGAAATTCACGCCAATGCGCGCCGCTAAATTTTAAATAAAATTGCGAAATGCCAAACAAATTAATTGACGCCAATGCCAATCTGAATTTAGGCTGAGCCTGATTTGTCGGTCTGCCGGCCGCCAAAAGAGAGCTCATTACAATTTTTAATTAATTTTGACAATGAATCTCTTTGTCCGGCCAGCGCGTAGTCAACGCCTTTGACAGTTTGATTGAACGCGCGAATGGACAGTTTTTTTGCAGTTTCTCGATTTTCCCGATCCTTGTCGTGGCAGCAGCGCGCCTCTTGAGGCCCTTGACTTGGGCTTTAGCAACGACTTTGAGTTTGGGTTTGCCTTTGATTTCCCTAGAAATCTAAAACAATGTCAAAAGTGCTTAATGCCCAGCAATCAAAATCAGAACCCAATACTCTCTCTCTGGCACCTTCGCCAGGCTTGGCTGACCAATGGCAAAAAAAAAAAGGTAGAATTTGCATAAGGCCTGGCTATATGCGTGTCTACAAATTAAATTCAATTTTCCTGCGCCTTCCCAGTCCCACAATGCCAACCAGAAAGCAGCCGCGACGCCACCTGCCCATCAATCAATCAAAGCACGAAGGTTACCTGAGGGAAAAATTTGCATTGGTTTACGCAGCACAGCGCACAACTAGCGCAACGGCAACGACAACGATGACGACGTCCCAAACAATTTGTGTTGCTCGAACCTTGGCTCGAAGTTGCTGTCCCCCGTCCTCCCTAAAGTTGATCTGATGGGATGAATGAATGGGGCACTGCAAACTTAACCGCAGACGTATGGTCAAAAAGCTCCCGAGAATTGGCTCATGTTTTTTTGCAAAATACAAAATAACAAAAAAGGGAACAAAAACCGATTTCTTTTGCAAAGTTTTCTCGTGGAATTCTAAAGGGTATCTGAGACTATGAAATCTAAAAAAAAATACTTTACTTTAGATAAGTTTGAACGATTTAAGAAAGCGAGTGTTTTATTTATTTATGTATTTTTTATAACTGAATCTATTTCGTTATTTTATAATTTTCCCTTATTTTTAAATATGTTGTAATTAAAATAAAAATAATATAATTGCAGCTGAGCAATATTGGAGAGCTGCATTAAGTCAATTTCAAAGAGAGAGTATTTATTAGTCGGCTAGTTTCAATCACAACCATAAAAAACTTTTGCTTGCCCTGTCCACAGATGATTTCTTTCTGCGTTTTATTTTATGCCCCGGACATGGAGTGGAATGAAGAAAAAATAAGGCCCATTGCTGTGCGGTAAATGGTTAAGGGCATGTCATGGCAATTTGCATGTTCAGTTTGACAAAGGATATGCAGGACTATGCTAGCACAATACCTTGTACCTTTCCACCCCACCTAGCATATTCCTGCCAAACAATTTCGGGTAGTTGGCTCTGGGTGGCAGCAGCTGTTGTTAATATGCAAACTGGGATTTCTTTTGTGGCTTT
Source organism: Drosophila nigromelanica (assembly GCA_004149465.1). Taxonomy (NCBI): domain Eukaryota; kingdom Metazoa; phylum Arthropoda; class Insecta; order Diptera; family Drosophilidae; genus Drosophila; species Drosophila nigromelanica. Next base: position 10,056 of record SCDS01001237.1, on the reverse strand, counting down.
GATTTTTCGCTGGCAAGCTGCTGCTGCCCCATCGCCATCCACTTGGGTCACTCTCATATTCAATTTCATGTTCAATAATATGCCTACGTCTCGGCCAATATTTGCCGAGTGCCGTGACCAAAGACACACACACACACACACACAACAGTATTGGCCTGGTCAATCTAATCAGCGTAGACACAGCGTTAAATAGACTTTCAAATATTGCCACTTTGATGGATATAGGCCAGCCAGAGTCAGATAATTAATGTCGTGGGAGGTCAATACCAGCATCACAGAAAGCCAGATTGCTTCTGCCCCATGCCACACGACAGGACGCAGAATGCGCAGGCCTCAAGGCGCTATCCGCCCGCCGGACTGGTCTGAAGGCCAGCCTAACCGTGCTGCCAGCCCGCTGATTGCCTGCGTTAATGTTAATTGCCTTTGATGAGTTTTATGCGCTGCGCTAATGAACAAATGACTGCACATTGCCAATATGTACAATATATCCTTGCACACACAAAGTATCCAGCGGCGGTGATGGGTGATGCTAGCTGCGTTTAATTGCTCGCATAGCCCCAGCTCCCCCAGGGAGAGGGAGCTACACACACACACACACACATACATACATGCATACATACATAATTGAATGCTTAGCACATCAAATTAAGCATTTTGCTGGCCAATTTTGATTTGACACACAATAGAAACTGATTATCGAAGATAATTTGAGCTGTTATCAACGCTTAATTTAATCAATAGCGAAGATTCATGTGTTTATTGTACGCCTAATTTTGAAGGTATTTATAAAAAGTTAAATGAGCTAAGTTTCCGTGAGATTTTCATTAAAAGTGGTAAATTAAATATTTTACAAATTTGGATAATATTTTTAAAAGTTGTTTATATTAGCTTAACGTTACTTACAATACAAAATACAAATATCAAGAGAATTTTTTATATATAATTGCAACTAAATGGAAATCTCTGGTATTTGTGTTTAACATTCTACTTTCCACTTTTAAGCCAAGGAGCACTTAAAATCACAGCAAAAGAAAGTGTCATGGCAAAAGCCACACTTTTCAAGAAATCTTTCGACCGTCAACCTCAACACCCGCCAAATGGCTCCGCCTCCACCGCCGTGGACTCTTTGGGGATTGTGGCTGGACAAATAAAACAGTGAACGTTTGCTAAATTAAACCGGAAACCGAATTGCGCAGCTCTGTTATAAAGCTGTAAAACGAAGTAGTTGCAACGTCGCTTTTTGCGGTAATGCAGCGACTTCAACTTCATTTCCTGCAGCTACGACGACGTAGCCGCAAAGAAGGGCAACAAATTTGAAATTTGCATGCTGTGGTTGCAACTGCTGCGTAGGCGTATACGTAATATTTTCTGCCAGCTACACGAAAAATAAAAACCATCACGAAATTCAACTAAAAATTTGCCAACCGCAATAAACGGCACTAATTTAACTGGCACAGAGTATAAACGAGACAAGGCTAAAGACAGAGCCAGAGAGAGAGAGAGAGAGAGAGAGAGAGAGAGAGAGAGAGAGGGAGAGAGAGAGAGACAGAAAGAGGTAGAGGTAGGCAGAGAGTAAGTGTGGTGAAAGATAGAGGAAAAGTGCCTGACCATGAGATGGTGCGCCGAGCGCATTTCCGCTTGCGGCCAGACGAGCCACTTAATGACTTCCGCAAATAAAATGTTTTTGTCGAGCCAAGTTTAAAGCATTAAAATACGTTTTGCCAGCAAAAGTATTTTGCCCATATTTATGAGAAGACGCAGCCGCAGCAATTTACTAATGCATTTGCTGCCTCTAATGAATATTAATGCGCCCCAGTGGGTTGGTAGGGCCAACTGCAACTGACAATAAAATATTTCAATTAGAGCCATGCTGCCAACACATGCCAGCGACAACAACAACAACAACAACAACAAGAGCAGTCTGATCAACGACTTTGTTAATGCCACAACAAGTCGAAGATACAAGTGCAACCGCAACTAGACAGAGAAACAGATACACAGACAAAAAGATAAACTGCGATACTCATCCCCTGGCATGCATAAAAGATAGCACAAGCTGCTGCAAAGGGCCTGAGAGGGGAAGACGTTGATTTGTATTTCTTATATACATGCGAGTGTGTGTGTGTGTGTCTGTAGTAGCAGTTTCTGCTCATTTAGCACTGATAAAATTCCACGCTCTGCTCTGAATTTATTGAATTTATAGGAACAATCATTAGGGAAGTTGACATATTATAACTATCAAAATTTTTTTGTAATCAGGGTTGCCATTAAAAGTTCAATTGATTGATGATCAACGTTGTTGAAACTTTTTTATTGGAAATCGTTTCCTGATTTCACTGATATATAACAAATTTAATTCATATGCATATGCAGACATAAAGAATTCAGCATTAAATAAACTGAAGCTTATTTTTCGTATACCAGTCCGTAAGTAATTCGGTGTTAATAAATCGCTGACAACAATGTGCAGCAGCATATTTGTTACCTTCGTTTTTAAACTGAATTTGTGCTGTGTGTGTGTGTGTGTGTGTGCGAGTATGTGGTTGTGCATACGCTTTACCTTCGGGCTTATCTGCTAACATGGGCCCCACCTTGTCAAAATAAACCATTCAATTAGTACAGCCAAATTGAATTTTCTATGCAGCTTGTTGATGCGACTGATGCTCTGATAAGCTGCGGGCTACCGTAGCCATTATCCGGGGGAACGCAGCTCAGGTGTTGCAAAAATTTCATTAGCCTAACGAGTTGTTTGCCTAAAGATCGCAAAAGTCTTGTCATATATGAAAACAAATTGTGGCCAGTAGCTTAACAAACTTGCCAAGTTTCAAGCAGGCACAAGCTCTTCTAATCTTTGCTTAGCCAAGTGGACATCATAAAATTGATGCTGTATGTTCAACGCTTAACACTTTTTGCACTTTTCATGAATGGTGTTAACCTCAAACGTAGCACTTGAAGTCAGCACACATACACAAGAATAGAAAACGTCAATTGTGTATAAGAAAAATAATACAAAAAATATCATTTCATTTTAATACCCAGACTTAACTTTCTTTATATGACAGTGACTGAAAGCATTGTGTCCAATAAAATATTCCTGAGCTGTCTTCTTATTAATTTGCATAAAGGAAACCGTTGAGCACATAATGCCCAACTCAAATAATGTTAACAAGCACTTAATTAGGAATATTCACAATATTTTGCGTGATTAAAATAAAACACAAACACAATAAAAATAAAAAAATGATAAAACGAAATAAAATAAACAACAAACAGAAATAAAAAATATTTGCTTGAAATGCGCAGCACATACTTACAGACTGAAGCACATGCAGAACATAAAGTAAAAATTGTATAAACGAGAATTAGCGAATGTCTTCGAAATACCCTTTACGTAAATGCGAAGTATCGCACATATGAATAAACTCACACTATAATTCCCGTATAAAATATTTTTCAATTTGAGCGAAATTTCTAAAACAGTAAATATATATTTACCAAAAAAATATATTATATAATTATTCAAAATATATGCACATTCATCTGACGGTTGCATTCAGTACAATAAAATATGTTCTACCCACTTTCGTTCATTTGATGCGTACAGGGCATTAAAGGACACTTAATGCGGAGAGGCTTGTCGGCCACAAAGAGCTCACTAAAAATAAAATAAAGCCTCGTTGCCGTCGCTGATTGCCTAACAAACCAAAAAACATAGCATAATTTTGGTTGGCAACGCTGACAAAATTCGTAATTTATACGGGGTCCACAAAACACTAAAAGCCAGGCCCAATGACGCACACAAGCAAACAGGCAAACAATCAAAGCCGTGTAGCCGGAATCCGCTTATTGTTGATGCCAATGCTGCCGATGTTATTGTTATTGTGGTTTCTGTTGTTCTTGTTGTTGTTGTTTAACAAATTCATTATAACTTTTGCTATTAAAAACATTAGACGCGACTGCACACGCATTCAAAAAAGGAGTCGCTCTCTTCTATCCATATGCGTCCACGCGTCCTGGGTGGGTGTGTTTAGGCATGTGTGTGTGTGTGTGTCAGCAAGACAGCCAGCAATTTAACCCAAATGCTTATCATTTAGCCATTTAATTTAACCTTTTGCCCCATACAAAAAGGGCCACACATAAAGTTTTTTTTTTTTTTAATTTTTTCTGTTTGCGGTTTTTTTTATCTCAGCTTAGCTCGTGGCGTTGTTTTGGCATTGTTTTTAATGCAAACTGCTGCTCATATTGCTAATGATTTTGGGTCACACACACGTAGCACTTTTGGGCGCACAAATTGCGCTCACACGTACATAATTTGGGCCACTCTTTTCGGTTGTCTGCTCTTTCCATGGAGTTGTCGTTGCGTATACGCCGCGTGTTCGGTCGCCGACGCTGTCCGTCCGTACACTGTCCGTGTGCTGCTGGTGTAGCTGCTGTTGTTGCACAAATTAAAAACCCTCTATGCTATCCCCTTTTATATTAAAACGCTGTTGTTACAAACGTGATGCTGCCGCCTGTAATTGCTGTGTGCTCGTATCATGTGTGTTTTTGTGTGTTGCAAGAGATGTTGATTTTCCACGTGCAGCACGTGTTACTTTAAATGCCGTGCTGTTTCTATGAACCAAACTTTCTTGTTAGGTAGCCGGCTCAGTTTTACATGGCAATATTGAAAACTAACTTTAATTTTGTGCATGTAAACAATAAACGCAAGCGGAATTTATTTAATTAAGTAATTAAAAACATGATATGTTCATGGAGGATTGTCAGAAAGTTCCGGAACCACACTTATTTTACCATCCTTAATACTCGAATAATTTGAATAATTATTTTTCAATACGTTAAAAGAAAGATACACTATAAAAGATATCGTATAAAAGATATCGTAAATATTTACCCGATGCAGTCAAAACAATTATAGCTTTTTAAGAATTTTTTTGGTGTATCAAGTAAGGGTGTTTATGGCTTATGCAACAGCTAGCTGGTTGACTCTAACCGGGGGCACAGCTTGCTTTCGTTAATTGAAATTCGCCGGTCGACTGCGCACTGCGCAGCAGCAATTTTCTTTGCTGCCGCTTTTGTAAAATGCACTTTAACAACTAGTACTTTGAGCATTGCGTATACGTAGCGTGGTACAGAATTGCATTGTTCTCGCTGCGTTTCTTGCGCAGTCTCCTAACAATGGTCACGGTTCAGCCAGAATCAAAGCCTTTAACTGAAAAGCAGAGGTTGCAGCACCAGCAGCATCACACGCAGACCCTTATTGGGAAGGACTGTGCGCTTCATTTGAGGCAATCCTTTGCCTTTGTTTGCCTTTAGCAACGATGTTGGCCACGCCGTTGCGTATGCTTCAGCATTCAACTTGCATTTTTCATTTAGCTGGTAAGTTTTATTATCTTTCACCAGCTCTGTCTTTGCATTGTCTGTCCACTTTGGCAAGCCCTTCCGTTACGGCTTTACTCCTTGCTCTTTTTTGCAGGCAGCATCACTTGTTATCCACTCAGCTGGCACGGCATTGAAAATGTAAAAATACTCGCTCATTGGCTTCGTAAGTGCCCAGTGAACGATGTGATTGCACTGGGCAACGATTTTTAGATAACGAAAACAAGAGCAAAATATGCTGTATGAATAGCCTGCTGAACTATTAACGGGAATTATGACATTTTATGATTAATAATTATTGAAACAGGTTTTTAAATTTATGGATTTATAATATTATTATAATATATAATATAATAATAATATATATAATGCAATGAATATATATTATTTTCATAGATATTTAAACTCTGATGATTGACGTAGTTTTAATTAAAATTAGCCTTTCTGTTTAGCTGGTTTAATTGATACATTTTCTTTCCTTTTGTTGCAAGATTGAAATGCTTATGTGGCTAAGCAGAATTTAAGCAGAATTCTGGCCACACATCAAAATGCCAAACAAGCTGCAGCAGACATTATGCCTGAGCGCAAACTGAAAATAAAAATGCTTTCAGTGTAATGAATTTTGGGCTGGTCGCTCTCGCACTCACGTTTGTGCTCACACCAACAGTTATTGTGGATACTTGCATTGAGCATCGCTTGAGAGCACAGAGAGCACAAATAGGAAAGCACACATTTATATCCTGAAACTTGCTGAGTGACCTGCCACGACTCCTGTCAATGTCATTGTGACAACTCTGTAGACAGTCGGCATGACTAGAAGATTGCTTGGTCGGTTAGGCAGCCCAGCACAGCACAGCACAGTCACAGCTGGCTCATATCACTGCATGTGTCTGTTTGTCCATGTCGAAAAGTCAACTTTATGGCCAGAGAGTCAGAGAAAGAGAGAGAACACAAGTAGAACAACAAACACAAACCTCAGCACTTTGTGCTGATTAGAAAATAGTTCCAATAATCTCTGGCAACTGGAAACATTCGGAATGTCTCTGAGTCTGCCCCAATGCAATTCTTGTCTGGAACAAAAAGCAGCTAAACAATTGCATACAAATCGTCGGTTTTGGCCAAATGAAACTTTAAACAAAACAGGGCCAGGGCATGGCTTTAATGAGGCCGCAGTAATTAAGCCTTTAATACAATGCACATTTGTTGCGGCAGCTCAAGTCACGACCGGGCTTAATTAGACTGCCAACAAAGCGTTTTGTTTCAGCCCCATCAAAAATCATTAGTCACAATGAATCAGTGCCCCAAAAATACATATTCCTAATGCGGCATCAATATTAATTAAAAGAGGATGCGGCCAACAGAGGCGGCTGCTAATGCTGCTGCCTCAACCCCCTGTCTCGCCTATCCGATCCATTGGCCAGAGCGAGCCCACTGGGCGTATGTGCAATGAGCCGACGCGGTCGAGTTGGCCTCTAAAGACTGACACAAAGCTGACAGCACTTTGACAAGGAACGCATTCTAAGCAAGCGCTCGCACAACATAAGCGACATGTCAAATTGCCAGCAGCACCGCCCCAAAAGATGCGCTCTGCGATAGCGGCAGCCCCAGCAGCTGACACATGAAAGGCACTTGACAGTCGCCCCCATAGCACTGACACTTGGGGTCGCACTGTACATCAAGCTGGCACAATCGAAAATATATAGAAATTATTCCAGACCTCTTTCAATTCTCTATTAAATTGAAAGAGCAACGTTTTTCGGACAAATATAAAAACGTATTAAATATTTTTACTACCTTTTTCCAGTTGGAAAATTTATAAAGTTACGTCCATCTGTTTTTATGCAAGTCGGTCTGTCAGTTTTATTCAAACCTTTTTTTTAAAACCTCACCATTTACGATGGCGTATTTTTTTACGGGCTACTATATAAAATTGTTCTCATTGGAATAATTGAACTTAAAGTTGAATTCAGAAATATTTATTTTTCTGGCAGGCGAGAAATTATGTAAATTATACAAGTTGACCGTTATATAATTAATTATCATGCTGTTTCAATCTTAACACACCTCTATCTAAGCATAACTTGTTATTCAATAAATAATTAAATATTACAATTATTATGTCCTATACCACACAATATCGATGGAAACTACACATCTACAGAACCATTGGATGAACTCGAGTTTTTCATTTGTTTATGTAACTGCTGCCTAGATAAGGTTTCGTAACATAATGCCGGGCAATCTGTTGAACTTTAGATGCCAGTGTGCAGCAACCAACCACTGACAATATTATTAATTATTTTTGCAATTAACGCATCATTGTTGCTGTATCACGTCCGCTAAAGGGCTCCGTAAGCAGTCGCTTGGACGAACAGGAAGCGCTATAACTTCCCACGCACGTCATAATTAGCGGTCCTTTGTGGCATTGCCAAGGGCGAACTCTCCTCATTTGGCGTTATTCCAAACAGGCGACCACGTTGAGCAGAGTTTGTACGAGCGCAGGCAGCCTATTTGGCAGTAAGCCGTCAAAATTGCCGCCTGCTGCTTATCAGGCGGCCAGACAGACGGACAGACAGTTCATCACATGCATTGAAGTATGCAAAACTCGGCACATATAAAAACACGCCTCCATAAGGCATGCGAACGTTTTATTGGCATTAAGGGATCAAAGTTTTGAGACGCACACACACACACACACACACACACACACACACACACATGCACAGCAGCATAAACTCTTTGCAACACCCTCGAGTAAAGAGGCTGCCATGTTTGCACAGGCGACAGGCACTTCAGTGGAATTTTAACGCTGACACAAGAAATATTTTAGCAAAGGAGATTGGTAGAATAAGAGTGCGCAGAATAAGAACGAACGAAAAACTTACTGAAGAAGCAGCAACAAAGGCCACCACCATAAACATTGAGGGCGCGCACGCTGCGTATACGCAATCAGCTTTGGCAAACATTTGCCAAAATAGTTTTTTCCGTTTTTAAAGCAAAGCGCAAATGCTTAGCTCGACATTTTATTAGCTGCTTGTATGTGAATTTAGTCATAAATCTGCCGACGCGCCGCCGCACTGTGCACTGCCGCATGAAATTGAAATATAGTGTGATTTTCACTTTGGCCCAGTCGACAAAACTCCCCCGCTCCTCCCCCCCTTCCAACAAGCGTCTCTGCTCAGTCACCACAACCATCTAGAACGGAATTTAGTGCCAAAAGCTACGCAAGGCCAAAAAAAAGAAAGCTGCAAAACAAATGAAACGGTTTTGATTAACACTGCTAAACCTAAAAATACCCTGTGAAGCAGCTGAAATTATTTTTGAATACCAACGAAAAACGAAACGATCTTTACTCTAGGATAAAAGAAGAAAATACTTTGGGTTTTTTAAAAATTTGTTTTTCTTCGATTTTCCATAGGTATCTCTGTCTATCAGGCCAAACACCGCTTCCAATCGATATGCCTTAAAATGAATCTCATCTAAGCTTAGGCAACCAATATCCATTTGTTATTTATGACAATTTCCTTATGAAGTTCAGTGGATTTGCGCACGTGTCTATGTGCGTAGGTTCTCGATTTCACAATGCTCTCGACTTTGGGGGCGACCCCGAAAACATTTCAATTGCCGAATGGATACGTTTCTTGACTTTTACGCAAGTCTTGCGTGTCCATTGCGTGCACTTTTCCGGGGGAAATGGCAAATGCAAAGCGCTTCCTTGCGTGTCTATCTAAATATTATTATTGGCTATCAGCGCTCGTATTCCCCTACATTGGCTTCATTAATGGCGTTTTATCGTGTTTCTCGCCATTTATTTTGGGATTCTTGGCACTTGCTATGCATATTTTAGCAACCAGTTAGCTGCCAACTCTCTACGGAAAAACGGCAGCAAATGTGATTAAAACTACCAAATTAAATGCAAATACGAAACTATTTTTATAAAGAAAAAAAAACAGGTCAATAAGAACTTGAATATATGAATAAGAATCCTTTTAAATTCTTTTTTGTTAAAATATATGAAAATCTCAATCATAATAAACAATATTTAGTTGAAGCCTGCAGAAAACTTTGCTCTTAACTTTAAATATATGCATAAAGATTATTTGAAATATGTATATATATTATAGAATATTATTAAATAATGTTTAAAATATAAAATATTTTTCGAACAAATACAGTATTTTAATCTTGATAGAAAAAATGCAATCACAGCCACCTGAGTGTGCTTTTATGTAGATATAAATATTTGTTTGCGCTCTATGCTATTTATTTATTTATTTCACCACCTGCTTTCGTGCTAATGTCACAGAAATGAAAAAATATGTGCAACTAAATGGGCGTGACAGTGTTCGGAAGTGGCATGTTCCTGTCATAATTCTATATTTCGTAGTTGTCGTGCCATATGACACTAAAATTATGGTTAATCTGCATATGTGTGTGTACTAAAAAAGATAACAATGTTTAAGTAGCAACCCTCTAGTACTCGGAACTGCTTCATGAGCGCAGAAAAACCGCATACGAAGTGTAGGTAAGCGGTTCCTACTCGATTACCACTAGTGCGTTTTAGCGGCGATTTTTGTTCGGCGATGTCCGCTTTTGTAAGCGCTTACCACTGCATAACCTTGTGTCGGTGATTCTGCGCTATAAAGTAATGCAGAAGGGAACGCTTAGCGCCGAAAATTC
>SCDS01001236.1:0-13979 GCA_004149465.1 Drosophila nigromelanica | reverse complement strand
AAAAAAATATATAGACCGAAATTTGAAGATCGGTAATGCTGTTTTTGTTTATGGGAAATACTAAACAATATAAAAAAAATCAAAATTTAAAAAAATCGCAACAGTAATCGCATTTTATTTTATCAAGAACAAAATGTGTTGTAGTGGTGCTATTTTTTTTCGCAGGTATATATATATATATATATATATATATATATATATATATATATATATATATTATTATTATATATATTTGGGATTTTATAATTTGTGGTAAAAAAACCGCTATGTGAACACTTTTTTTTTTCCTTTAAGTCCCTAATGCGCATGTCTGATGTTTAGAAGGAAGTAAAACGGACATTAAAAAGTTAGCATTAACACTTGAGACACGTGAACGTATAAAGGAAGTAAATGTCTGAATAGGAAAACGATTGCTTTTATCATGATTGAGCCGCAACGTTTTCGAATAATACTGTATTCAGTAAATATTTGTAAGTTTATTTATTAAACTTCTAGATTAATCATATGTTGCGTGAAGATGTTTTTATATTAAGTTTACTGTTAGGTGCATATGATAACATACGAATTATTATGAGGTAGTTAAATTGAAATTTGTACCTTTACAGTGCTTTCTAGATTTTCACTATGCCAGCGCGATCATTTATATTCAATGAATAATATGACGGACATCTTTATGTTAGGCGATGAAATGAATGGTTTGAATTTTAATGAGGAACAAGCACTTAAATATATAAAGCCGCTCGACAGAGGACCTTATTTTGATACTTCTGCAACAAAAAATGTGACTTCTCTAGTTGGTAAAACAGGCCACCTGAACTGTCGTATTAAAAATCTCGGCAACAAAACGGTTGGTTAAATTATTAATTTTTAAGAAATAACTTAAAATTGATCTTTAAAATATTTAAGGTATCTTGGATAAGACATAGAGACTTGCACCTTTTAACAGTTTCTGAAAGTACTTACACATCGGACCAACGATTTATGGCAATCTACAATAAGCAAACTGGTGACTGGTCATTACAGGTACAAAAATAGTGCAATCGATATTCTCTTACATATTATATAAAAAAGAAAACAATATAATACTAGCACACAGATCATGTGTAAAACCCGGCCTGATCGGACCACTATATTATATTACTTTTGTGACATAGGCATTTCCGATTTTTTAAGGCAGGGCGCTGGGGGCGTGGCCGGATTTCGATTTGTAATTCGAGATGTATTGACAAGTTATGGAATTGTCATCCTCTCAGTGCGCGTGGCAAATAAAAACACTTTGTCTGAAGAGGATAACTACAAGTATATATGCAAAGTTTTAAGTCTCCAGCTTCAATAGCGGCGAGAAAAGTTACGTTCATCTGGACAGACGGACGGACGGACAGCATGACGGACATTGCACAAACCCAATATACTAATTTCGATTCGTGAACGAGTATTATAACACTTAAACTGAGCTCAAAACGAACTAATTTAAAGAAATTGAAGAGTATTTTAGTTTGTGACCAAATACTCAATTTAATCCACATAAAGAATATATATTTTTGATCAGGGCAACGAGCTGTCGTCCGTCTGTATGATTTTAAAAAAGCTAGACATCAACTTTTCGAATCTTTAATGGCTGATCAAGTTTGTTTCAAACGTAAGCGCTTTTCTTACTTTTTTGAGAGCTAGAGATACCAGATTGGATATATAGGTATATTTATATATATTATAGAACTTAAAGAAACGCAGATTTATATATATTATAGAACTTAAAGAACTTAAAACGCAGAAGCTATTATTGGGGTTAAAATTTTTTACAAAACAAATTACACCAAGTACTGCATAAGAGCTAGAGGGTTAAGTTCGCGTGTACTATACGCAAATCAAGCCTATTTCATATTATCGATAACCCGCCCCATTTTCTAATTATCGATATTTAACGGTTTTTAATCCGGTTCTTAGCATATCTTAGAATGGATAAGAACTACTAAAGTTGGTTTAATATCTTTTCGTAAAGCATAGATGAAGAATATTTCGGATTTAGGATATCTTCCCCCAATCGCCTCAAATATAAAAAAAAAAACACAATCCAAGTACTAAAGTTTTGCGCTTTAGTTTGTACATGTGCTTAAAGGCTATTGTCAAGCACTGAAAATCTCATAATTATCTTACTTTAAGTTCCGAAGTTAGTTCCCATTTAAAGAACAACTCTACATAAAATTCTGCATTTGTCAAAAAAAAGTTATATATTAATAATTAATAACGAAAAAATAACTAAAAATCCCCGCTTTTGTCACGCGGGATCGAGCTGCTGTTTCTTCTACTTCACCTGCACAACTCTTACCGGTGCACATCGCAACCACTTGGCTTTCTTGTGATAAATCTCAACCTAACCATTTCAAGAAAAACGCTATGACAAATTCTGCATAAAACGAAACGAGAAAATGATTATCAAGTGATGATAAAAAATGCGGGCTCACCTCTGAAAAAAGCTTTAAAAAATACTAGATTTTAAAAATTTAAAAAATAAACTTCTGCCATAGAAAAATTGTTAATGTGGGGCCCCATATGTAAAAACAAAACAAGTAAGATTGCTCTGGTCGGGACCACCCGACCAGGAGATATCCTGAACCCGGCATTTAACACATCAGACTCTCGGCACTTTATGAGTATTGAGGTGGCTAAAAATTAAAAAAGAACATTTAATTAATACTTACCAACGACAAAAGAAACATACCACACCGGAAATCGAACCGCTGACCCTCAGCTTCACAACTCTTATGGACTGCACCACATTAACGACCTCAATACTCATTAAGTGCCGAGAGTTTGTGTGTATGTGTTAAATGCTGGGTTCAGGGTATCTCCTAGTCGGGAGGTCCCAACTAGAGAAATCTTACTTGTTTGAAATAAACTTGATCTGCGTAAGGTATATACGAACCCAATGAGTCCAAGATCAGCTTTCTAGCTTTTGCAGTCTCTGAAATCGACGCGATTATACAGACAGACAGACAGACGGACATGGCTAGGATATACTTTATGGTGTCAGAGATTCCTCTTTCTTTCTGTTACATACATTTGCACAAAAACATATACCATTTACCCATTTCCATTGGGTTCAGGGTATAAAAAGTGGCAGGAAATCGTAAGACTTCAGTTAAAATCATTGCCAGAGAACTGATGAAATCAAGTGGTGTCAGTGTTACCCATGAAACAGAACGTCAGATGCTCATACGCAAAGAATACACATCAAGTACCATGAAAGAAACATTTGTTTGGACCATCCCGAGTCTAATGGCAGCCCTTAATAGCCTTGCAAAATCGAAACATTATGCCGATAAAAAATTTGGCTAACTTTCGATCATGGTATGGCTCTTGCATATCTAGCAAGAGTGATGGGGGCTTAGCTTTTATTGAAAGTAGAATGAATGCTAAACAGTATTTGGACATTTTGCGCTCACATCTGATAAGAAGTGCATCCAAAATCAGGTTTTATAATGGCGACAAACCTAAATTTAAATGGACAATGGATTTGGTTCCTTTACAAATGCGGAAAAGAATTAGACACTCCTCCCCAAAGTCCAGACATAAATCCAATCGAGAATGTGTTGGACAGAAACTCTGGTCAAAACATTCTTTATTTTTTTTTTTTACTACGGCGATTGAAGAAAATTAACACAGCCAAGGATAACTCTACAAAGTATAAAAATTCTTTTTACACAAATTTCAATTTTACTTACATACAAAAAGAAATTTAAATTGGTTAATTAACATGACTCGAGAACAAGAAAATATTTTAAAATTTCAATTAAAAGCTCATTGCTTCAAAAAGGGGTAAAAAGAATTCAAAATTGTATTACGCTGTAATAAAGATGCTTGCACTTTGACAACTCAAAACGAATGACGCCAAAATGCAAAAAACGTAAACGAAAAAAAACGCATACATATCAACAATAACAAAATAGACATTCTCTGTCAAGGTAAAAAAAAATTTGCATGAAACATAAGTCGGGTATTGTACTGATTTGGAACTGTCCCCATATTATGCAACCACCGGGACTGTCGCTCGATATGAACGTTATCCGAAATCGGAACATGGAGGAATGGGCCAAACTTACGCCGTAAGTCACCCAAAAGCTGGTCGAATCCATACAAAAGCGGCTTATATTAGTTGTAGATGTGAGGCGGTCATACCAAATATTAAAATATTTTTGTTTATCTATTAACATAATTTTAAATGTCTTTTGTTACATAGTTGAAATAATCTGTGGCATTGTTTTTGGTTGATTTTTTAGTTTTTAATTATTATAAAATATAAAAAAAATCTTAAAAAATAAGTGAAACCATATTTGATAAGTTAAAATATTATTATTATTATTATTATTAACAATCTGCATTTATAGAATTTTGATTTTTTTTGGTTTAGTTATTATAGCTCATTAAAACTCTTTTTCGGTGCTGGTTGAAAAAGGCTATGAACAACTGTATATATAAAGAGTGCAAGAGGCAAAGAGCACTAGATAATAGGGTCGAATTTGTTCGATGTTGCCTTACCAATCAGGCCTTAATTGCTGGATGAATTCTTGCATGAATTAGGAGCAAGTCATACTTTAGAGTACTGAATTCAGGCTTAAACTGGAACAATCGCATCTTCTGGTACTGACGGGTATGAACCTAGTAACATTGTAATAAATCAGCAGTAATACATTTAATTTGCTGCTAACATTGATGTGTTTACTTAGTTTATGTACCATTGGGTTTCTGACTAATTACTTACTGTAATGTACCAGCCGATTTGACATACTTCCAAAATCCTATTTCAGAAAGTAGACTGCGTTGGTAAGCAATCTCTTTGGCTCCTTGACACATAGCAATGTATTTGGCCTCCATAGAGCTCAAGGCCACCACGTTTTGTTTCTTTGGCTGCTATGCGACAGGTGCTCCACCAAACATAATTATGTACCCGCTATAGGATTTCCGATCAGACGATTCTGATCCCCAGTCAACATCTGTATAACAAACAAAATTTTCATACTGACTACCAAATTTAGTTATATTTTTTGTTGAGCCTTTTAAATATCGCAATACGTATTTTGCCGCTATGAAGTGTTCCTTGTGAGGATGACCGTTGTTCTGGGACCTGGATACAGTGTGTGCTATATCTGCCCTTGACACCATGACTAAATTGTTTAATTAGCGATTAGCGACTGATACTTCATAACGTTATCTGATCTGCAACAACTGTTATTTATGCATTTCTGCAATACAGGGCCAATGGATAATGGTGTAAACGCTGGGTTACCGATGCTGATGAGATGACATAAGTGCAACCTTGCTGGTCCTAAATAGTACTTTACTGGTCCTCTATTCTCCACTTCAACATGTTCGTTCAAAACCTTGATGATCGCCTCCATACTGCTTTGAATACGCTACCAACATGCCATCAAAATACAATGCTATAATATAGATATCGCCATCTGTACTGCCATCAGTGTATGTATATACAGCTCTGCGTCAGGCACTGCGTGAACCCAATTTCAGCTAGGACTTCAAATATCTTTGTATTCCAATCGTGACCTGCTTGTTTTAAGCCATAGACTGATTTTGTAAGTTTATATAAAAGTTTAAGTTTACATAAAATTCGGCTTGTCGACAATCATCCCCGTCTGTATCATGCAATTTACCAATAATTTGTATTGTGCCGCTAGACCTAGTATCATCCTATGATTGTGTATCGTACTACAGGTGTGTATGTTTCCACGTAGTCTACGTTATATCTGTGTGCTCAGACTTGTGCCAGTAGCCCCGCTTTGAATATTTCCGTTTGCATTCCGTTTAGTTGTAAATATCTATTTACTGCATATTACATTACATGCTGCTTGTAATCGTCTATAAGTTCCCATGTTTTTTAATTTTATAATTGTTGCATATTGTAACTTCATTGAATTTTTCCAAATTTCTTTGTTTTTGCCGTGCATTGTATTTTGCACAGTTTTTGGATCTGAATTGTAAACCTCCAATTGTCTGTGGCACTTAAAATACTTTACTCGGTCTTTCGAGCTTACTCGTTCTTTAAATTCTTGGACGTCCACGTTTCTGCCTTCCAGGGTCGCATTTTTCCTCGTCGCTTTTATCCTCGTCTAGAACATTTTCATCCAAAACGACCTCATTCATTCCCTCATTATTTGCTGCGCTTTTATTATTTGTATTCGCCTGATAATCTTCTATATCGAAAAATATTGTTGGGTCGCATCCACAACATTCGTTTTTTCACCGTCATCTCGACCAATGCTATAAAGTTTTTTTTACAATATGTATCCTTACAATATGTATCCTTAGATTTGTGTGAGTACCTTACGAATATACATTTCTGACGTTTAGGTATAAGCTTACTTGGTTGTTTATTTAGGCTTATACTGTCCATTCCAAAAGTTTTTAAATGTAGGACACTCGGTTTTCGATCAAACCAATATTCATGTCCTGTTTCAGCTCTTCTTAGTGAACGCTCTATTTCGCAAGCTTGTTACAGTATTCATAACACTGTAAGCTGTATATTCTTTGATTATATTTATTCGACACATTTGTTATAAATATACCGGCATCCCAATTACCTTTAAATATTACAATTACATTTGCTTTATTATTTGTAAATTTTACCGAATGTCCATAACTTATCATTATTTCAACTGATAAAACATTATTGTTGAATTATGGTACATATATTACATCGCGTAGCAAAATGTCACTCTGGAAATGTGATTTTAATCTTACATTGCCTACGCCTTGTGCTTTAACTTTATCACCTGATGCCAACATTATACTTTCTTTGCTCCCTTTCAATTTTCGAAGTACGCTCTCTTTCTCTACGCATGTGAGAAGCAGCACCGATATCTAAAATCCATTGATACTCTCTTATACTCTTTTTATGACTGTGTACGCTCATCGCAAAACATCTTATAATGCGTCTACGTTCATTATCAGTTTCTTCTTTATGCATACCGACATACATACCTTATACGACATTTTTTGGTTCTCTTTTCTGATTAATTTTACTCTGTTCCATTTGCGTTCCCTTTCCGCTTATCGTTTTTCTATGTTCCTCTTCCAATATTTTGATCTTCAATTGACATAGAGTAGGTAACTGACTAAACTCCATTATCCATTACTTTGAAGTTTATTTCATTAAAGTTTTTTGAAACACTGTAAAATTTGTTAAATTGAGAGGCAACATTTTCATCGCTTCTTATCTGGATCTTAATCATGTAGTCTTGCACGTGTACATGTTCTTATATAAATTAATTCACTTTGCTTTACGAACACAAGTCAATTCTATATACTTCCACAAATTCGATGTGATCAACAAGATTTTCATCTGAAGTGACCAACTTTTTTCCTAATTTCTCGATATTCATTATTTCGTTCGACATTATTTCCGATAAATATACTCGATAAGAAATGACTGTACAAGCCCTTAACTAGCAACACCACGTGCCCTTTTCCGACATACGAAAAATTTCACTACCGCGAGATTGGGTACCTTGCCAACGTGCAAACGACTTTAATTTCTCTGATTGGCATGAATACGGAATAATGTAATTATACTCGTTAACAAAGTGAAACTAGTATATTGGGTTTGTGCAATGTCCGTCATGCTGTCCGTCTGTCCGGATGAACGCAACTTTTTTCGGCGCTGTTAAAGATAGAGACTTGAAACTTTGGATATATACTTGTAGCTATCCTCTTCAGACAAACTGTTAAGATTTTTGTGCCAAGCCTACTGAAAGGCTGGAAATTCGATAAAAAGTCGATACACTTCAAATCGCAAATCGATAAAAGGTAAATATTTCCCACAATTTTAAAGATGGAGTTACCAAATTTGGTATGTAGATATCTGGTGACCTTCCTCGCAGATATCCTTCCTTGGATATCCCGTCCACGCCCACTAGAATGCCCCCTAACGCCACCGCCCTAAAAAATCGGATATGCCTATATCTCCCACAGTTTTTAAGCTGAGCGAGTACAATAAATGACATGTAGAATAAAGCAATTTCTTAATCGTATGGGTGTAAAAGTGTATCCCAACTGCCTTACTATATATTTCTAAAATTGAAAATTTTTCTAATACTTCGGATGCCTTTATGTCAACTAAACATATTCTATTTCTATTCTATTCCTATTCTTTTTGACTTAAATGGTTCTGCGTAAAAGCTTCTAATGTTTAAATCTTCTTCCTATAATAAACCCATCCAAGTTGTCCTGAAAAGAATTTATGACAAACAGTATATTTCCTATTTAATAACATACGTTTTCTGGGCCTTTCACGCTAAATGTGACACCTTTTTAAAACAACGTGTCCCTAAAGATTTTTCCGTTTTCTTGCCTCTGAAGAGCTACAAATCTATTCAATAACTTTCCTATTAACGTGTTTTAAAATTTGTGTTGAGTTGCGGACAAATCACTTGAGAGTTTGCAAATAATTTTCAAAAGCACCGATTTGCTTTATAGCGTGCGTTATGTGAAGCAAACCATGAAAATTATAAGACACACAGTTACACCGAAAAAACAACGAAAATGTCCAACATCTATTCAGCATTTTCTACATATTTCTCTCGCTGCTTTGGGCAGTAGAGCAGTTTGTATGAATAGTGTAGTAATAGAAGTTCATATTACTTATCGGTATTGAAAGTATTTTTAAATACAACAATTCCTGTATGTATATCGGGGCCGCCCGACTAGGAGATACCCTGAACCCTGCGATCCCTGTTTATAAACATTTCAACCCGTTTGCATTCATACATACATACACAAATTCACACACACACACACACACACACATACATACACACACACCGATTACGATTGGTCGCATGACACTTTAGTCCGATGCTTTCCCCTGACCATGTCTGTGAACTGCTGATATTATTTAAGGCCATTGAGAAAGTCTTCCTGCGTATCAGAGGACAAAGCCTTAGGTAACACCGGTTCTAACAAGAACCCCTGGATTGCCGTTACCAGTCGGCAATCTTGTGGAGGGTTCAGTCGACGATTTTCGCTAACCAAAATATATACGTTACCATAATTTATTATAACTTTATTAATAAATTATAAAATATAAGTCCAACATAACTTAATTTTCTTATCGTCTTAACATCCTTTCTTATAATTTTACTTCAGCAAAACTATTTTTAATTATTAATTCAATATCCAAAACTAAATCTTCAAATTTATGTTTCACTCTAATCTACTCTAATACAAACTTCTTCTTCTTTAACACAATTCATTTTTTACATTATCATTAATCCTACAGGTTTCATATTATAATATGTAATGCGTCACACACCATGACCACAACAATTGCTTTGTACTTGTGCTAACATTATTATTACAATCAGCCCTTGAGGCTTCTGTACTGTATCTTTCAACAGTTTCTATTTCAATCATTTCATTACTGTCTCTTTCAACAGTTTTCTCTCAATCATTTCATTACTGTCTCTTTTAACAGTTTCTCTTTCAACCATTTTATTGAAATCTCTATCGCAAATTTCAAATTAAGCTCGTACATGCCCATCTGGCATTTTTCTTATGTTATCATGGCCTAAGCTTATATCTATTCCCATCAAACAATTCAGTTATTTGATAACAATACGAAACCTCCAACTTTGCATCCACTAACTTTAGCTTTGTCTTTATCAAATTGCGCTTTGTTATATATTGTTGCAGCTGAAATATTTTGAACTGCTTTTGCTCTTACTTCTGCCAAATCTATCTCATGTACCATTTCGCATTGTGGAAGCAACCCCAACGGGCGAGTGACTTTGCCAATAAACAATTCTAAGGGGCTTGCTTTTGTCACTAGACTAACCGTACGGTTTAACTGAACATCTCGTAGTGCATCTTGTGAAGACCGGTTGCTACTCTCGACTGCAGCTAAAAAGTTGTTTAGAGTGCTCATAATGCGTTCAACTTGCCCATTAGCTCTACGTGCACCGGTCGCAATCAAATGCAAATTTATTTTTTGTTGTGAACAAAACTCACTAAATCTAGTGTTGGCAAAACACCTACCCTGATCTTCTATTGTACAATTTGGTACTCCAAACAAATATATAGAAGACGTCACAGCATTTATGTCATTTTCAGCATCAATTTTAATCGTGTGAGTTAGATTAAGAAATTTAGTAGACACCTTTACGAAATTTTGATCTTTTGATCAGTCTTGCCAGTCAACTTTCCAGTTATGTCGATGTGAATAGTGTGCTAAGGTGTATTTACTTTTGGTATTGGACGGAGACTAATTTGAATTTTGTCAAAAGAAGACTTTGACATTTTACAAGTAATGCAGTTTTCAACAAACTTGCGAATATACTTAGACATGTTGTCAAACCACTAATAGTCATAGGCCTAAGTGCATGATTCCATCCTTCCGATTCTAAGTGCATGATTCATAGTATTCCTGCTCTCAACTCGTAAGTATTTGCAATGTCCTTGGCAAGAGAATTGTCTTTCAAAAGCCAAATTTTTCCAAAAGCCAATTTTTAGATATTTCTGCCAAATTAACTCGTTCTTGAAGAATTTTGCAATTTCTGGCAACCAAATCCGCTGAAGGCAGATTTCTTGAAAAGAAGTCAAAATGAGCCATTCGTTTACCTTGTCTATATTGTAAGTTAAGTGTACACGACTGTAAATAAGCCCACCATCTTTATAGCCTGGGAGATAAGGCCTGTTTAGGGCTTGATGCTTTGAGTGAGTCACAATCAGTAAAAACAACAAAATGTTTACCCAATAAATAGTGGCGAAAATACAAAAGCTAGAATGATCAAGTTCATTTGAAAATATCGATAACTCTTTCCGGTTTTTTTAAATCGATATTTATCGCTTTTTATACCCTGAACCCATTGAAAATGGGTAAAAAAGGGTATAATGGTTTTGTTAAAATGTATGTAACAGGCAAAAGGAGGCATCTCCGACCCCATAGAGTATATATATTCTTGATTAGGACGACGAGCTGAGTCGATTTAGCCATGTCCGTCTGTCTGTTCGTCTTTCCGTCTGTATGAACGCAAGGATCTCGGAAACTATAGAAGCTAGAAAGCTGATCATGGTCTCATCAGTTCGTATATAGGCAGAACTAGTTTATCATTTTTTCAATAACTTTCTCCGTTTCATTAATATCGATAAAAATCGATAACAACCTTTCTATTTCTTACAATATCTCAGAGACTATGATCGCTAGAGGCAATAAATGTAGAGAGTTATATTTGCGTAAGTAATCGCAGATTTTGATTCCTTCGGTTTTTGGATACCTCTGGCCAATCGCCCCCAATATCGACAGAATCTAAAAACCTCAAATCAAGTACTACAGACCTGCAAATTTGTTTGTACATCCATTTCGAGGCTCTTAATAAGTTCGGAAAATTTCATAACGACCATACATTTAGTTTAGAAAAAAACAAGGATTTCGTTTCTATATTGGACACAGCAACCGAGTAAAGTGAGTACGGCATGCATTTGTGTGTGTGTGTGTGTGTGTGTGAATATGTGTCTGTATGTATTAATACAGACGGGCTGAAATGCTTATGAAAACACATAGCAGGGTTCAGGGTATCTCCTAGTCGGGCGGCCCCGACTAGAGCGTTCTCACTTGTTTTACCCGGTTTTTGAGGATATCTCCTAATTTGTTTTAATATCAGGTTTTTGATACCTTCCCCCAATAGCCCCCAATATAGATAAAACCAAAAACCCAAATCAAATAGTACAGTCTTGCAAATTGGTTTATAAATAAATGTTGATGCGCCTATTAAGTCCAGAATCAAGAATCACTTTTCAGTAGTGGGGGCCAAGCGCAGCTGATTGGCTGAAGCACATGCAATTTCTGTGTTCTTGTGCACACATACAGACAAATGCAAAATTTTGTCTAGCGTTTTTCTTGGAATTTTTTTTTGCAAGGGTTAAGTTGAATTTTACCACAATGGGAAAAAATGAAAGTGTGGCGCAGCTGGTAAGAGTTAAGCAGCTGGAACGGAGGGTCGGTGGTGCGAGTACGCGTTTGAACATTAAGGATTCGATTCTATATGTTTTTAATTATCAATAAACATTATTAATATTTATCGTTTTTATGAGAAAAACTGAATTTTGTTAGCGCTTCCTTGAAATTTTTTTTAAAGATGCTTCAGTTATATTATATTGTCAGTGGATTGAATGTTTGTGTGGAGCAGTCGATAAGAGTTGTGCAGCTGGACCGAGGGTCGGTGGTTCGACTCCCGGTGTAGAATATTTCTTTTTTCCTAGATAATTTTATAATTAAATTTTTTTTTGAATTTTTAACCACCTCAATGCTCATCAAGTGCCGAGAGTTTGTGTGTATGTGTTAAGTGCTGGGTTCAGGATATCTCCTAGTCGGGTGGTCCCGACTAGAGCAATCTTACTTGTTTTAATCTTCCATGATCGAAACTTGTAGCCTAGTCAACGGGCATTTAATTTTTTTCAATTTTTCTATAAGCCAGTCGTTTAAAATAAGTCTTTAGTGAAATGCTATATAAGCGTTTCGACTACTTCACTACAAAGGCAGTGCATCGTTCCTGAATGCGTTAGAAATATTCATCTCCACTCAAAGCAAACTACTACAAATCTGGTCAAAAATTGCTACGAATTTTTCTAGTGCGAAGAACGAGCTACTGGAGCTGAAACAACTACATATTTGTAGCGGAAAATGAAAATACTGCACAAAAAATCACAATTTTCCTAATTCATAAATATATAGCTGCAAAAGCAATGATTAAAATTAAATGTATGAATAATAGATGTTTATAAGCTATATTTATTAGCTTCTAAGAATTGTAAGGCTTTTTAAAATCGATTATGACTCTTTTGAGTAATCAAAAATATAGGCCTTGAAAAAGAGCTACAAATAATTCCAGATTTAAAAATTAAAAAAAAAATTCTTCCATAGAAAAATTTGTAAGAGGTTTTCTGTTTTATAGGGCCCAAAGGTTTGTTAAAGAATACAACTTGGCTGTTACCTCGTGTTACCAAGGACAAGATCATAGTCAGGAATATCACCACTAGCAGCAACACCAGCAGCAGCAACATTAGAAGCGGCGATATCGGCAAAAGCGAAATCAGCAGCAACAATAACAGCTCGAACAGCAGACATATCGGAAAAATGTTAACTGCAACAGCAGCAGATTCAACAAGAACAGCAACTAATGCAGCCCCCTTCCCTGAAGTTTTCATACACCGGCATAATATTGTCATGATGTTCTGTAAGACGGTTTCAGGATATTACATACATCTTGCGAACAATCCCTTACATCGGATGCGTGGGGGAGCTGCTGTCATCATAANTACATCGGATGCGTGGGGGAGCTGCTGTCACCATAAAATCGCCGCTGAAACATAATGTGATGAGAACCATTAACTGGCGTTCCGCTTAGCGTGTTGCCGTTAAAGTCTTCAGTGCTCAAAGCGAAGTACTCTGGCGGCTTTTCATTGTCCTCCGTGCTTTGTGTGGGCAGCAGAAGTCTTTGAATGTCTCTTTCTAGTCGCTGGATACGTGCTTGCGGATTGCATGAAGGGCTCCAGTCTCCAAGTACTTGCTACGGGTGGTCAAACACACTACTACCGAAGGATCGAACTTGACTCTGACCACATTTCCCTAGTCGTCGATTTCAATGAAGCTGTAAATACATGAGCTTCCATGACACGTCTTTTGCCGCGCACGGCATACATCACCCGCTTTCGGCAGACGTTGGAGCAGCTAGTAAATTTAAACATGAAGCTGAGTTCGCCGGCAGATATCGACGACGCAGTTCAGCTATTCCTGCGTACTATAAATGCGGCGCCGGAATACTCTTTGTCTGGCCAACAACCTTGCGCAGCTCCCAGTTCATCTCGGCCTCTTTTGCAACCAGATGTTTTGGATCTGGTGAGGTACGAGAAAACCCTACGTCGAGGGTATATGCGGAAGGCAACCACATGCGACATGACAGCACCTGATGTCG